>OY776280.1:15618931-15921431 GCA_963675445.1 Linnaemya vulpina | reverse complement strand
GGGTAAAATATCAAAATATTAGTTGCGAATAAAATTATGTTTTTTTCTATTGAAAATTTGTTAGTATACAATTTTATTAATTTTTAAAATTTTGTTTAATAGAATTATTAACATATTTAATTCTAACAGATTAAAAACAACAAATTTGCCATTTTACTACTAAGCAAAGTTTTAAAATGAGTAAATTTTACTAAAGTTCCCTTAAAAAAATGCATAGAAACTTCTTCGAGTTTCAAAACATTCAAGAAAGTTAACAAAAACTTCTCATACACATTTCCCAAATTTCGTTAAATTTATGCTTTTCACAAATCTGTTCAGGAACTCAAAATCGAAAACATTCAACGAAGCTATTCCGCTAAAGTGCAAAATGTAGAAACAATTGGATTCTTACACTCAAAATTTTGGAGGAGTTATGAAAATTTCAAAAACGAATTCTAGAAGGATAATAGTATCACTTCACAGGTTTTTTGTATGAATATTTTCGCTCCTTTATTGCATAATAAAAAATAAAAAAACGAGAAAAGCGTATGTATTAAATACATATTTCTATGACCCAATCATCGATGGGAACTTTCCCGTTCACCCTCGTGCAATTTAAATCGCTGTTCAGTAATTTTCATATTTATCGACTATATAAAACGTCTCGTATTAAACTAGTTGAACATTCGTATGCTTTCGTAAAACTTCGCAAATGAAATATTTGAAAATAGTTATAATTATTTAAATAAAAATCATATTAAATACTAACAAGTATTTTAATTAATTTCTTTAATACAGACCATTAGGCACACCACTACAAGCACACCATTCATATTTAACAATCACTGCTTTGGTTGACTTGATACGTTGCGACGTATTGTGTTACTATTTGTCACACACAATATTATCACTGCATTTACATATTTTTTAACCACTTGTATATTTAAATAAATTTTAATAATCTTACTAACATTTAAAAGTTTTGTATTACATTTCATTTTATAGGTCTATATGGGGAAGCAATAAGGTTTTTGCTTTAACTTTTTCTCTCAGCATAAAGAAGATCTAAAGGAACTTAAAAGGTAAGAATAGTGTTGAGAGGACAGATGAAAGGATTTAAAATTCGTTGCAGCTTTTTATATTTTGGGTTTTTTCCAAAATGCAAAGTTGCAAATGTGGCAAATGTTTCATGCTTGTTGCATATTGTGGAGTACATACAACCCCCACAATGTGTGAGCTTTGGAATCTTTTTCAATTTGCATGTTTAAATAATTTTGAAAAACTGAGTATTGAAGACCATACGAATGTTTTTTAATATTCCGAAAAATCGGACATAATATAGTTTTTTTTTGTTCATAGAAACTATTGAGTTTAAATTCACATAAATTATCTTTCAGAGCCTTATAAATACCAAAATCGTTTAATAATACTTGCATTTGTCCAACTGTTCTCACGATCTGTTTATTGCATTAAAGTTATTATTTAGAGTGTTTTTCTTTCGACCACAGCTTCAATTGTTTCACTTTATTTCCACCTATTGTCCCTGTCCACCTTAAAAAAAATATTATAAATTTATAAGATCCATAAACAAAATTATTTCAATGTGTAGGAATTTTTTGTTAATATACATATGATAACACTTTGTTTATAAACATTATTTAATTTGTTTATGTTAATTTACCTTTAAAGCACCTGTTGCACCAGTAGCCTCAGTTTTAACTTTTCATCTTTCGCTGAGTCATTGCGCTATATTGCATACCCTTCCACTATATTGATCGAGTAATGGAAATTAAGCGTATGCAGCAAATGGTAAGACGCAATTGAATTTAAAATTTGAAATCTTGATACAATAACATTCAAAACAGGATTGATAATAAATGCAAAATCTAATAGAAATATATAAAAATAAAAACAGAAAAATGTTGTGCAAGAATTAGAAAGCTTGTTAAACACGCAAACAAAATAACTTCATTAAATAGTTTGAAATAAATAAAGATCACCTGATGTCGAAAACAAAAATAAAATATTAAAGAGCATACATGCATACATATGTATTGTGTATGTATTGTATATGCATGCATGCATACATATATACTTATTTACGTACAAGCATATTTTTCTTGAACACACATTAAATCTTCAAGTTCACAAATAAAAATTGCAATAACATCTAACGAGTATTTAGTACAAACAACATCCGAACGAACGAGCCGAGCCTCCTTCTTAATGTACAATAAAAACAAAATAAAGTCGTACAGGATGATTTTTTTCAACATTTGGTTTCTCAGATTAACAACTAAGCCTCAGCAATATATCAAAAATATTAGTACATTTAAATAATAGATCGTGTTGAGGTACTAAAAGCGAGATTAATCCTCAACCGACGAGCTCACCTTTTATAAAATGTTGTAAAAGCATTTCGCGCTGCTGCATCTTCCTGTCACAACTTGCAAATTCGGCAGATCTGTATACATCGAGGTGCTTTCTTCGAATTTTGATTACAGACATTCTTCGTATGTTATCAAATGGTGATATAAGAAAAAAATTTCATATCGAAAATCCAGTTATCTAAAAAAATCTCCATATAACGAAGTTAAAAAATAATAAACATGTTTACTCGATTAGAACAAGAACTACATGAATTATGCAAATTTTGTTATTTTCTAAAGCTATAAAAATTGTCATAATAATTAAAGCGAAATTCTTAACAATATATGAATAAAATAAATTTTTTACAATAACTTTGCATTTTGCTGGATATATGTATGTATATTATTAAAATGTAACCAAATCAGACGTTAATATCTGGCTGTTTTGTTTCATTACATTGGACAAATTCTTAACTTCTATATCAACTTAATTAATATACATTTTAGGGTATATGTACATAAAACAATTTTTAATATACATATTTAATTTAGCGCTTTACCTTATTTATTATTATTCAAACATGTTCATCGTCAATGTCGAGATGCCGATATGGGTGATTGGCATCGATGCTAGCCTATTGGTACGGAAGTCGTTGGTTCGATTCCCACAAAAGGGTAAATGCACTTTTTGAAGGCCTATTCTAAAGTACAGTTCGGTTACATAAAAAAGTTATTTATGAAATGGTTTATTTGTTGTCGATGAATTTTCAAACTCGTATGTCTATATAAAATCATTCAACTAAGATACGAAAATTAGTATAATAAAAAGATAAACTCTAGGGTATATTTTATTGAGCCTTTATAAAAAAAAAAAACAAAACTTTTCAAATGAACAACAAAAAATATTAAAACTTAGGACTAATATTATGTCATAACTTAATTAATATAAAAATGAAACAATAAATTTACTTACGATTATTTTAAATTTTAAATAAGTATTATACTATTGCTTCTGGGCATAATTATATAATATAAACATCTGCTTATATTATAAACATGTTAAATAAAATAAGTGTAGAAAGAGCACAACAAACAACTTGTTCGATACAGATCTAGTTATTTTTCTTACAACCAATAAATAGTATCATATTTTCACCAAAAAATTTCACTGTTTAATGAAATTTTCATCTTGCGGAGCAAAGGGTGGGTAATAAGCTTGTCAGAAACTTTTACAACTTCCATGACAACTGGCTACTTCTTCTCTTGTTAGGTAATGAAAAAAAAATATATATATCGCAGCAGTTTCGTTAAGTTGTAGTGTAAAATTGATACAAATCAACCTCTAGCAGGCGAAACAAACATTTAAATTGAATTGAAATATTCTCATGAATATTACACAGTTGCTTTGTGTTAATAAACCTCCTTCCTTATTCTGTAACTCGCTAAGCTAAATCTCCATCGCTTAAATTCTAGAAATTTTTGTAATCGTTAATAGTTGTTAGAAACGTTTGCATACTTATGGGAGCTGCAAGAGAGATTATAATGATTTGTATTTATATTCTCCTTTTGTATTTATTCACCTACTTTCTTAGAGCTTCCAAATATATGCAGAAGTTTATCAGAACCATTTATTTTAAAAATACTTTATATTCAAAAAATTTTTAGTGATGAAAGTTCAGCTTTAGCGAATTACGGAATAAGGCTGCTGATAAATAATTTTTTTTCTAGTTTTGTAAGAAGTTTTTCAATGGTTTACGACGTGATGGAGTGGTTATTTACTTCAATTGTCTCTCTCAATGGTTTAGTTGTAAATTGAATTTCTTTTTTAAACTAATTTAAAAAATAAGAACGCCGCAGGCGTTTTAATAGAACGCTTATTTTTTCGTTTGAGTTTTGCTGTGATAAAAAATAAAGAGGTGTGAAAATGTGGAATGTATAGTACAAAAATATCTCCACTGGACACTTTTTAGTTTCTCTTTCCTATTTTTCGTAACACACACTAGCGTCTAATAATTTTTATCTAATCTAATAACACTGCTCAGCAGTCCAATCCTCCTTTGAATAAAACTTTTTAAAATCGGATGACTCGTTTTTGAGTTAGGGTGCAATATGTCTACGTACCTGGCTAATTTAGGGGGGAAATATTGCCACACCCATAAAAAAATTTCGACCTGATGAAAAAAAACCGAAAACAGATTCGAGTTTAGCGCATCAAAATCCATATAGTACAAATAGTTTTTTCATTATTTATTTTAAAAGCAGAGAAATTATAATTTTTGAAAATAAACATTCAATATATATACGCGGTCAAACCATTCCGGTCGAAATGTGTATCTTTTTTTTTTTTTCTTTACAGTGCAACTTAAATAAAGTGAACCAGATCGTTTCTGTATACACAAGCGGTTTCAAAACACCAATTTCAAGTGAAATGAATTTTTTTCGAAACATGAGCGATAGCTAAATACTTGTTTGTATTCGAAAGTTGTTTATGTTTAGTGAAGTGCTTTATAAAAAAAAAAAGAATTAACACTAAAATCTCAAAATATACAACAACAGTCAATTCAAGTGGAACTGACTGAGGGGATTTATAAATAAATAGAAAATATTTGCAGGTTCATTTTAACTACTTCCTTTTGAACATGTTGCTCAAACGTCTTTTGGGTGGAGTGTTCTGAAAGAAAACAAATTTTTATGTATAAAATTATTTATAAGAATATAGGTACGAGTCAACTAAATTATATGTCATGATATAAGAATTTTATATCTGCTACATTGTTAAATTGGATATCCAGCGTGTTCTAGCATCCAGTTTGTAATGGTTTGCCAGCGCTTTATCGTTAGCAAATAATTTTTTTTAAATAAAATAAACTTTACAAAATTTCAATTCGGAAACATTTAATTTATATTTGTCAACACTAAGCTACTTGCATTGACATTCTACAATTCCTAAATATAACGACGTCGAAAATTAATTTTTTTAAACTAATTACGCTATTACCGGGCAATCGAAAGTAGCAAATATTACTAGCGCCAACAATAAAGAGTTTTCACTAATCAGAAAAATTAATTCATATTTATCCCAGTACGACATACAAACTCTAAAGAAAAACAGATGCGATTAATTGAGTTTTTATAATTTTAACAATGTTTTTAATAAATCAGGAACTAAATGAACACTGGTATATAATATAATTACATAGACATTACTTTTTCAAATCGATTTTCTTTTAAACTTATAACTAATAAGCATAATAAATGAGTTATAACGATCATGGACTGCGTACTTTGTATGAAAGGAACGCTTTGAAAGGTTTTTGACATTTTCGCAAATTTATTTTGACGTAACAAGTACTACAAATGAAAAATACAAATGATCTATGAAAATAATTTTGAACCAAGAAGTTCATGAACATCAATACTCTAAAACATAAACAATAATAATATAATAACAAATGAAACAAAATATAGTTAATTCCTTTTTTTTAAGCATAAAAAAAACAAAAAGAAATGAAATTCGAAAATTCATATTAATGAAACGAAAATAAAAAAGTTTCTGCACGCAAATAAAAGCTTTGAACATCGAAATGTTCCAAAGCGTTTATAAATTCATAATATATTTTACCGGCGAGAACAAAGCGTATAGACAAGACCGAGTAAAGTTATAAGTGAAGCGAGTATTGCAAAGCTAATAATTATACGTGTTGAATTGTCCATTTGGAACCACATACGCATAATATCTATTAAAGTTATAGTTTGATTGGTAATTAAGACGACATCATTGCAAGAGGATGCATCCGTATGATCGTGTGATAATCTTTTACAGTTTTTAACATAAATTGAAGATTTACGGACATAAGTTGTATTGATGTTAGGCAAGCGGTGATTGTGAATGATAGTGCCGCCATAAATAGTTCGTGATAAATGGGAAGAGCGATGAATGGGTGATACATGAGGTGTAGCTGTCGTTATGCTGGTATGATTGTGTTCACTATGTGAATCTATTTGGGATTTTGAAGAAAGATGAGTACAATTTGAAATAGAAGAACTTTGAGAACAGGACGATTTATAGGAATGAGAACATTTTTTAACATCAAATTCTATGTGTTTGACTTCAAATGGTGCATTGGATTCGGTATCTACTAATAGCTTTTCGAAATGTATCGAACTGCACTGAGACGAATAGTCGACATCGTGATTTTCTGCGTCTGTGTCAGTTTTAGTGTTGGCAATAAAACGATCAAACTCTTCTAGATCCTTTGAGGTGACCAGTTCTTTTTTCTGATTTTTTTGCGTAACATCCAGTTCCCATCCAGGACCATCACCAATTTTTCCATCATCAGAATCGTGTTTTTCTTCCCATTCATAATCATCTGCACACTGAAATTCAACAGTGTCTGGATGTTCAAACTCTTCTTGATCAAAGGTAAATCCGTCTTTCAACAATTCCTGCTTTTTGGTACAGGATTTGGCTATAACAAGAGTCTCTCCCAGCTTGTTGTTATTAGCTTTCATATCATAAGTAATATCCTTAGCAGTTTTATAGCTAATAGTTTTATCAATTTCTTCCGCTCTTTCATCTGAATCAAAGGAATGAATATTTCTGCCAATGTTGAAATGTTCAAATCTGTCATTCTGAGATTTGTATCGAATCAAGTCACGTATCGCTGCTTTATTTGGCGTGCGGTATTTGACAAATATATTTCCTCGTATGTGAAAAGAAGGCCTCGCACCTTTTTCTTTCTTGGTTTTTTTGCGCAAACGATTTTTTAGCAAATTAATTCTACTTATACTTCCAGAAGTAGTCGCACTGCTACTAACAACCAGCGGCTTTATTGCTTTATTTTTTGTCACAGCTGGTGAAGATAAAGGCGATGACGTGGTTTCGCCACTAGTAGGTGTACAAATCTCTTCGATGCGCCTAGATATTCGACGACCAAAAACACTTGAACCTTTCTGAGTGCGTATTATACCACCTGCTATAGCTTTTATACGTTTGGATATGGTGTTGTGTTTAGCAGCTTTAGGGTTTCCGCGTGTGTTTAGAGTAGTTAAAGGAGTTTCTATAATGCTGACATCCGGAGGTGTTACTTGCTTTTCTTTTTTCACCATTTTCTTACCTACAGCTAGGGGAGATGGTGAAGGTGAAGATGTCATCAATTGATCTAATAAACGTCGGTGATCATAGTGAACTTTGCTCTTACGTGGTGTTGAGGTACATCCAACACTAGATAAAAGCCTATGAGTATTTGATGCCTCCTTAACCTTGCGGATTTGATCAGTTTCCCGTAAATTAAGATTGTCGCTTCGCTTTTTGCTGTTTAGTTTCTTATTGGGAGGAATAAAAATTAATGAAGCGTGTTGTTGTTTTCATGAATCACATGCAGGGAAATGTAGACAAACATGAGCAAACTATGAACGAACACTGGACAGCACAAAACAGTGATTTCAATTAAATACTGAATATATATATATATATATATACATATATATATATATATATATATATATATATATTTGGCAATTATTTTTGAGTGCAGCCAGAGCACTGATCGTACACTCTCTTTCGGGAGTTTTGCATATCACTCGCACTAGTTAACTTCAACACCTCAGATAACTCTATAGGATTACGGTTCTTCTGGGGAATTTTCGCTGCTTATGTGAATGCATACATCGTGTACAATAAGTCACAAGAACGGATAAAAAAAAACGGATTAACATCAGCATCTGTGCACAGATATTTTGCAAATTTCTTTTCAACACAAATACAATATTCCTACACAAACACTTTAAAGTAGTCCTTAAACTGCTTTATCAACTTCTACAAGTTTATAACACAAAGAAAAATAAATCGTATGATATTATTTTTCGATTAAAATTTTACATGACACATTTCTAATACAAATATAATTTGCTCCACTTTGTCTGGTTATACCGCATAAATTTGTATTTGAAAAGGCTATTTCAAACTAAATTTCTCAAAGTAAAATCAAATACATTTTTGTTTTGAGAATTTATTTCAGTTATCTTTTTAAATACAACTTTAAACGATACAAACAGAAGTGGGCATCGAGCAAATGTTTAATTTCGAAATGTTCGATCACTTACCTCATCTTTTGTGTTGCTCATGCTAAACCGCGAAGAAAAGAAATTGAAACGTGCAGGGGTCTTGGACGAAGATACCGCCGCAGATCCAGCATTTGCATCATAAGATTCTTTGAGTATTTCGCGTGCCAAATCAGTGTTAGCGCCAAGAGATAAACGTCCACCATGTTTACTGGGTGTAGGTGGGCCAGGGCGTTTATAATGAGTGACACCAGTGCATTTTTTACGAGTACCACCAGCAGTAGTGCTAAGCAAAGCACTCATGCTATCGTCAAAGCTATGAGGCCCGTCCTAAGAAGACGCAAAAAAGCAAATAAAATATATTATTAACAGTAAAGAAAAATGAAAACTTTGATAAAATTAGTCAGGAATTATTAGTGAAACACAAACACACAGCACATGAAACTTGAAACAAACATATAGACACTTTTAATAACACATAGTTTACAGAACACGTTAATACTTTTCATCTAAAAACCATAATGAACTATAGCAGCATGCAATTGCACAGAGTCTGTCAAAACTTACAGATCTTATTTTGTAGCATGGAAATAGTTTTTAGATCTTAATTTTAAATCATATATAATTCATTTATTAATTCGTCATTTTAATTGTTTATTGCAATGAAAGTTAATTATCTTTTAAGATTTATTAAAATTGTTAAATAAGCGGAAAAAACTAGGATTCAATTTCTTTTTAAAAGTTGTGTTTGTTGCATTTATATTTTGTTTTGCTGCTAAAGAAGTGCTTGTATCGGGTACTTCTGCTTTTGTTGCGGTCAATTCAACTATTCCGTTGTGTGTGTGTTCTAATGGCAGTTGTTCTAATGATGATTGTTGTTGTATGGCTGCTGAATTATTATCTGGTATATTTTTTGGAGGTATATTGCTTACTTTTATGTCATCTTCGGGAAATTCATGATCGAATTGAGCTGCATAAGTACTTCTAAGATGAGGTGGCAAGAGAGAATTGCGATATTTAAGCTCTTCAACACTAAAAAAAAAAAATAAGAAAAAATATTATAAGAATTTAATGTAAAAAATTCTTGCTATACAGAAATGTACTTCTGAAATTGGTAAACAATTATCACTACCATGATAAAAAACAAGGTTGTGATTTTGTTACTTAATATCAATATTGAAAATGTAATTTGGTTGCCCAGTGTATAAGTCATTAGTCCTTCCAAAAAATAACTCCTGACAGCAGCAGAGCGGCCAGCATAACAAAAACAAATAAATTAAACGAAAACCCCGGTTTCGGTTCTGCACTAATTTCATCGTATTTTTGTGATCTGGATTACTGTCGGCGTGTTTCAGAAGACTTTACGCAGCATATTACGAAGACAAATGGAACTTGACATAAAACGAACTTCCACGAGCCATGAGCTCATGGTAAGTCGACATCGACAACGGCTTGTCTAATAGTTATTTGACGAGAAAACAGTTCCTTTCACATCGTATTACAGAATAGCCCCCAGACTTCGTATAAAATTGGAAATTTTTTACATAAGCCGATTAATATAAAGTTAAACACTTAAAACAAACATCGCATGAATTAAATACCCTAAAGAACCCATATGCATATGCTGCTGATATATAATACTGATGAACACTTCGTATATATAATATATGTTCTAAGTATCTATGGAACCCTTAAGATATGCATACGTAGTTTCGGGTTTCCAGTTTTCTAGTGTACCTGAATTATGTTATATAATATTTCAAACTTACCAAACATCGCGGCTCATAAGCTCCGACATTCGTCCATTTTTTAAATCTGTCAAATACGTATTATTAAACACCTCACCCTCTTCATCTTCCATTGCTAAATTATTGGGTGCAATATTGGAACCAGCTAAAGAAGTTGTAGACGATGATATTTTTGAAACATGAATTGTAGCAGAACGTTTGTTACGCTCACATTCATGTAACTGTTCCGTAATATGTTTCAATTTCGTTGACAAAATCATATTTTCCTTTTGATATTGTAGGATATTATCGTTTAAGCGCACTATTTGATTGGATAGCTTGCGGGTATGTTCTTCGTATTTGGCATTCTGGAGAAGAAATTTCAGACATTTTACTAATGCATTTTCGTAACAAATCGTATAGTATGATTTCTTAAATACACTGTTCAACTTAGACCATTCGAGAATTACATACAATATTTTTTGATTTTGGTTTGCAATATATTGTGAAACCTTCTGATATATGACTTACAAAAGGGTGCTATTATTATACAACAGAAAAAATTGCACAGTTACAAGTATTGTAACATTAAAGCTAAAGCAGAAAATTGTTCAAACATTGTATTTATTCAATTACTTCAAGTAATTACAGCAACTAAAAGTGTGAAAAAATTTTGTGTAGATAATCAAATAGAATTATATTCCGGTAGGAAAATTTAAAATTTTCAATTATCGAGAACTTTTAAAGCTTTTATTGAAAAACCTCGCCGGTCACCCCAAAACGGGCGGAAATAGGTTAATTCGTTTTTATTATATTTTTTGCAATTTGACATTAAAAGTTGTCTGAGAAAACATTTGCGAAATATAATCTATTTTATTTATCATTCTCCTAACAGTTTTATCATAATTTCTATTATCATACATTTTGGAAACTGAACCTAAAGAACAAAAGAAAACAAGAGAATATATAAGAGAGCTTTTGACTGTGTTTGTTTTTCCCTGAAGTATCGGACTTAATTTGGTTATGCATTGAACGTTATATTTATTAAATTAAAATAACAAATTATTTCATTAACTCTTACCTGTGTTTTTAAAACGTCGATTTCAGACTTAAGGAGGGCCGTTTCCCGATCTTGTTTAGCTTTCATTTTATTTATTTCTTCGGTGAAGAGAGTTTTCTGTTTTTAATTTTAGTTTTAGTCAAGTGTTTAGTTTGGTTTATTTTTATTATACAGCATTTCCAAGAAGATAGCGGGAGTATGGTAACAGCCAAACAGTTTTTAATTATTAATCATTAAATTTTTAATTGTAAAATGATGTTAATAATTAATAAATACAATATAAAATAAATATAAAATACAATACAAAATAAAACAATATAAAGAAATAAATAGATTTTGGTTTTATTGTGCCGCAGCTGATTTAAATATTAACGAATTTTATACAACAAAAAAGACATCACAACTGCAAATTTGGTTTTTTCGATTACAAAAATTCATGAATTACAAGTCCCTTCGTTTCATATATATATACATATATATACATATATATATATACATATATATATATATATATATATATATATATATACATGTGTTTATACTAACATACATATATACATACAAACATATATACATAAAAAGATATATACATACAAACATATATACATACAAACATATAACAATAACATCACATAATTTACATACACACACACATTTACCAAACTTATTAAAGTTACATATTGCAATGGTCATTATTTTTGTTTTATAGGGAAAATGCTTGATACTTCAGAACACTCCTGGTTTACTGCTTTTGAATATTAATTCTAAATCGTTTCGGTTTAAAAAATAATTTAGAATTATTACAAAAAGAACTTGTGTGATAACAATAACATAGAAATATCTAAAACAAGTATGGATACGTTTCTTCCAGTGTTTATCTGTTCCAACAGTTCTTGTGGTTTCATACTTTGCAAATGAAAAGAGAAAGAAAATATTTAATTTGATTCGATTTTTCAACTGCATTTAGTATGAAAATATTAAGAGCGAGCAATAATGTGTAAATGACTTTAGAACATATTCGCATTTAAAAAAAAAGCTGTGATGTACTTGGGAGTTTAGTGACTATTCATTTTTATCATTAATACAGTCTATATTTTGCTTTTATTTCAGAATTTATGATTCTAAAAAGAATGCAAATACATAAAAGTAGCATTTGAATTGAATTCCTTTAGAAGTTCTATATAATTAAAAGGCATATAAGAGAATATATATAAAACGTCCTTTTTAATTTATAAAAATCCAACGAATTGTGGTGACCAATTGACTACTGCCGATGACCTCAGAAAATGCTCAAGGCCTAGGAAGTAGAACAGGCTGTTAACGGTAGCCAATTGGCGAAGAAAAGGGGCTCATAGTGTCTTGAGGTTCACGTCGACAAATAGCTACATCATATTCGCGCAATAAACTCGGTTTTAATACGATGACACATATATTTCTACGTAATTTTTAAAATTATAGCCTTAAAAAATTTTTCATAAACATGCTGATAACATCCCTTACGATAATATAAGAACAACTGACTTTAAATATTGCAAAAATTAAAATAAAAAGCTTCAAAATTTGAGTCGTAAGTTATAAGCAATGGCTCTAATATTGTATTATGTAATATTTGGAAATATAATTCAATATTTTTATCCATTTCATTTACTTCAAGTTTATGCAAACTTTATAATTAATTGAAATTGTAAACGAAAACAGGAATTGTAAACGATTTTTCGCCACAACGTGTTGAATTTGTTAGCGGATATCGATAATATATCTAGCACATAATTTATAAACAGATTCATTCGTACAAAGTCTCGAGACCACCCGAATACTGAATTTCAATAATGTACAATTCAAACACATGAGAAAATCTCAAAATGACACAAGTACATCACGCTTGACAATTACATACTCGTACGTATTATTACAACAGAATAAAGTTTACAAAAATAATTCAAACCAAACAAAGTACATAAAAATAACATGCAGTGTGATGCCCCAGTAGTAATGCGTTCCTGACAATAACAATTACATAATAATAATAATAATCAAATAAAAAGCATACAACATAACTAAACGTTAAATTAATTGAAACATATGCAATTATACAAATTAAAAATTTTAAATCTAACTTACCATTTTACTTTTCATCTTTTCCAATTTCCCTTCCAATTCCAAACGATTTTCCTTAATACGTTCTTCACTCGCTTTAGCGGATTGTTTGGACTCTTGGTATTTGGTATGTAAAATTTGATTATCCAAACGCAATTGTGATATAATTTCTTCATCTTTCAAACGAACGTCTTCGGCCAGCGAAAGTTTCTGGCGCAGAACTTCTAATTCCGTTGAATTTGTAGTCTTGTCTTGATGCGAGAGAGAATTCTGGCTTTCAGAGCTTTCTTTCAGAATTTTAATTTCATTTTCTAAATCAGCATTTTTTTTAGTTTTGACTGTCAGCTCATCTTCCAAATTGTTGATTTTTTCCTTTAGAGCTTTCAGTTGATTTTTACTATCATAGAGAAGTGTCGCATTCTCGGATTCAAATTTATTGAATTTTTGTATGGATATTTCATGTTGTTGCTCAATTTGTGTTTTTTCTTGTCTCATAGTCTGCAAATCAGCATGTATTTGTTCCATTTCAGCAGCAAGACGTTCACACTTTGCGGAGGTTATTTGCAATGATAGAGCAGTTTTAGAAAGCTGATCGTTAAGAGAAGAATTTTCTTCTTTTAGAATATTTAATTTGAGTGTTAGTTTTTCATTAATTTCCTGGTATTTCTGATTTAGCTCATGAGCTTCTATCAACTTTTGGTTTGAAGCGTCGTTCTGTTGTGAATTTGCTTGAACGTTTTCAACTTTAGCTTCTTTCAGCTGAGAATTAAGGGCTCCTATTTCCAAATTTAGTTTGACATTGTCATTTTCAGCTTTATTAAGGGAGTTAGTTAGTTTGCGTATTTTTTCCTCATTAATTTCGCGCATTTTTTCCAATTTATTCAATTTTGTTTTTCCATCTATTTCAGAGTCTTCTAACTTTTGCTTGATTTGTTGCAGGTTAATGTTAATGTGTTCCAGATTTTGTACTTTAGCAACTAGTTGTTCGTGTCCTCTTTCGGCACGTGAAAGGCGCTCTTTTAGAGATTTGGCCTCAATTTGCAGCATATCTTTTTCCTTTTGTAGACCTTCCACTGTAACACTATGAGTTTCTAAGTTTTTGACTAGCTTTTCATTGTCCCTTTCTAATTTGGAGCTTTTCGCCTGAGCGTCTCCAAGTTTCAAAGCCAATTTCTCTATACGCTTGGTAGATGTTTCGTGATCGCTTCGCAGCTTTTTATTCTCAATTTGCAGTTTTTCTGCACAGTTTTCGCTCTTTTCCAAATTGGCCCTTAAAGACTTAAGCTCATTTTCAGCTGATAAAAGTTTTCTTTCCAAGTCTTGAGATTTCTCTATGATAGATTTCAGTTTAGTTTCTGAAGATGTTTGGTTTTTGCCCTTTTCTTCTAGTTGTTTGCGAAGCAATAGGTTTTCCTCAAGAGCTCCTTCCTTTTCCAGCCGTATGAAAGAAATTTCTTGTATAAGTTCGGAAACATTTTCATTTGCTTGTTGAAGTCGAATATTATTTTCACGAATTTCACCTCTGAGGTGCTCTTTGTCTACCTTCAACGACTCGATTTCTTGATTCAAATGTATATTATCTTCTTGTTGGGCTTGGTGTTGAGCCTTTGCGAAATCCAAATCGCGTTTAAGTTGGTATACTTCCGATTGAAGTTGATCACATTTTGTCTCCGCATTTAGTTTACAAACAGTTAATTCATCTAGTTTCTTGGAAGAAGTATTCAATTGATGTTCCAAATTTGTATGTTTCTGTAACAGCTCTGAAGTCTTATTTTTCAACGTTGAAATCTCTTTTTGCTTATTCCCCACATCTATTTCCAGAGCATCATTACAATTTTGTATCACTTGTAGTTTTTCTTGCAAATTTTTGTATTCAGCTTGTTGTTTTTGATGCGTCTGCTGATGCTGCAATAGTTTCTGTTGATTTTTATGTGCCTTTTCTTTAGCTTCTTTATATTCTTTATCCAGATTTTGTATTTTTGTGCTTTTATCTTTTAGTTGGCACTCAAAATGTTGAGCCTTTGCAGATAACTTTTCAATTTGTTCACATTTCTCTTTGAGTGTATGTTGCAGTTTTTGTTCGTCGTGCTGGAGTTTTTCTATTATCAAAGTTTTAGTGCATATTTCTTCTTTCAGTTCAAGCGTTTGACGTTCCAGGGAGTCTACTTGGGTTTTTGAGTCCTTATATTTTTCCTCTACAATGCTTAAAGTATCTTGAACTTTTAGATATTCACTGGTTAAACGTTCGTTAACCTTTTCTAAATTCGATAAATCTTCCTCCAACCGTTTAACCTCTTGCATAACACGCTTTTCTACAATCAGCTCTTCATTTTCTAATTGTTTCTGGGTTTCCTTAAGTGTTTTACTTTGTTGGCTTAATTGTTTATTAAGTTGTTGATGGTGAAACAGTATATGATTTAAATGCTTTTTCAATTTTTGCATAATTTTATCATTTTCCTTTTCTTGATAATTGAAAGGATTATTTACATCTTTTTGCAGTAATTCCTGGCTTAAATTAAAGTTATTTTCCATTATTACTGCAATATCCATCAACGACATGTTTAGGGTTTGCCATTGTTCCGATTTTTCAGACAATTCCTTCTTCAGTACATCTAATTTTTGTTGAATATCTTCGTTTTCCTGTTGCAAATCATCTAAACTCAAACGCATTTCAGCCTCTCGCTCTACCAAGTTTATTTGTAGATTAGTATTTTGCTGAGTCAAACAGTTAATTTTTTCTTTAAGATCATGCAACTGTTGCTCCAAATAATCACATTGTTGGTGTTTTTCCTTTTGAAGCGATCTGAATTGATCTGTTGTTTTTTCCAACGAAGTGAGCAGCACGAGTTTATCTTGCTGTTCCTTTGAAATTTGTTGTTCTTTTTCTTCGTTATCTTTAATTAAACGTTCTTTATATTTACTTAGTTTTGCCACTTGTTCAGTTTGCTCCTCTTGCTGTTGCTTTAGTTTGGTGAGTTGTTCTTCATACAAATATTGTTGTTGTAATTTAAGTTCCATTTCGATAAGAGCTTTTTCCTTTTCATTAAGTTTAATTTGCAACAACTCTGCTTCACATCTAGCGGAATCTTGTTCCTTGGTTAAGACCATAAACTCTGCTAAGGCTTTATCCGCTTGTAGGAGTCTCAGGGCATTAGTAGAAACTTGCTGTTTAAAAGTTTCAATTTCTTTACGTAATTTATCGTTTTCTTCGGAACATTCAATTACCCTAGTCTCAAACTGCTTCAAACGTTCACAACATTGCATCAGTTGTTGGTTGTCAGCACATATTTTTTGGATTTCTATTTCGGCTTCACTTAATTTCTTTTTTGCTTCATCGTGCTCGGCTTTACTCAAAATCAATTCCATTTCTTTAGTATTATGATGTTCTTTTTCCAGTTTTAGCTCGACAGCTATTCGTTCCATAGAATCTTCATATTGAATAGAAGCTTCTTTTAAACGATCTTGCAGCTCTTGTTCTTTTTCCTTCAAATCAGTTTGAGCCTTTTTTAAAGCATTAACTTTCTCGTGTTGCAATTCTTCAATTTTCTTTTCACAAACTAGAATGTCGGCATTTAATCTTATGAGTTCTTTCTGATGCTTATCGCATTCTATAGATTTTTCTTTAGCTTCTTCTGTAAGTTCTTCAATTTTTTTCAAAGCTTTTTTATTAGATTCTTGTAGATCAGCTACTTTATTGATCAACTCCTTATTATTTTTCAACATATTCTGAACATGAGCTTTAACTTCGTCTATAGTAACGTATACATCTTTATTTGCATTATCACTTTCATTCAAATCCGAAAAGAGCTTGCGGACTACAGTTATACGAATTTCGATTTCTCCTAGTCGTTCTTCTTTTAGTTCACACTCGTGTTGTTTTGAATCCATTAGCAATTCAATTTTACTTAACTGGTCTTTAAGTTTCGCCAATTGACCATCCAAGTCAGACTTGGCGCTTCTGCTTGTAAGCATCTCCTGTTTATGTTCTTCCATTAAAATACTGATATCTTGTTCCAAATCCTTATTCTGCTGTTTAAATTCAGCGATTTCTTTGCCTAATAAGGACAGTTGATTTTCTTTTTCTTTTAAATTATTTCTCATTTCACATAAATAAGAATTTGCCACCCGTGCTTCTTTTTTTAGTTCCTCATTTCGAACCACCGTTTGTTCATAATTACATTTAATGGTTTCTTCAGTTTGTCTGCATATTTCAATGTCAGCAACTTGTTTGGTAATTCTTTCATTCAATTGTTGCACTTGTTGTTCCCACTGCAAAGTCTTATTTGATAAGACTTTTTCTAGCTCATGTAATTGATTCTGCAGGGTTTGTTCATTTTCTTCAAGTTTTTTATTTTTTGCTGATAATTCTTTAGCAGCTTGTTGTTGTAGTTCTAATTTAGTTGTAAGTTGTTGTATGCTTTCATTAAGTTTCTCATTATTATTTTGTAATGATTTTACTTCGCTGTGTAATTTATTCTTTTGCTTTTCAGCACTTAGCATATCCTTTTGGGACTTTTGCAACACCAATTCCATTTCCCCTTTAGATTTTTCGACTTCTCTTTGTAGTTTTTCTTGAGCAGTTAGTTTATTTTTAAAAATCTTAATTTCCTCACTTAATTCATTTAATTTTCTGGTTAGATTTATATTTTCTTCCTGGAAACGATTAGACTGTGCTTCCATTTGTCTGACCTTATTTCTTTCTGTCTTGCGAAATTTATCAATTTTCTCCATACAACTATTTAATATATTTAATTGTTCTTGGCAGCTTATCTGATCCTCTTTGGAACTGTCATTCTCACATTGCTCTTGTTCATTATCTGTTACAAAGTATTCTGATGAATTTGATGATGGTGTGTCTTTTATTAAATCAAATTCTTGTGTTAGTTTTGTCAAATGTTTTGCCAAACGTTTCTGTTCACGTTGAACGTATTTTAACTCCTCTTTTAACAATTGATTTTCTTGTTCCTTTTCTCTCAGCTGGATATCAACTACTGAGACCCCTAAATTTTCGGGGCTACTAAGACTATTTGAACCATTAGAATTGCTAGTATTACGCAAAAATGACGAGTCCAAACAGTCCTCTGAAACATTAAGATAACGATTTGCTCCTGCAGAGGGCGATCTTGTATCGATAATGAATTGTTCTAATTCTTGTTTATTATCGGTTAGATATTTAATGTGATCATTTTTTTGCTGAAATATTTTCCAGTACAAAAATTATTTCAAAATATTTGCAAAATTTTGCATTCTACTTACTTTTAATTCGTCTGACAATTCATCACATTTTGATTCCAATTGTTTAATTTGATTCATACATAGAATAGTTTGTTTTTCCGCATGTATAAGCTTTTGCTCCACTGCCGTCTTTTCTTCACGAAGATTTCTAGCATTATTGGATAACTTATTTATGTCCTGTTCCTTCAGAGAGATTTCTTTAAGTAATTGTTTTCGAATCTAGAAGGAAAATATTATATGTTTTAATTAAAGTGTAACATGTATTTATTTGTGAAGGATATAAATGTATACAAAAATTTCGAATTAAGAATAAAAGGCGCGAAGAATTTTTATTATATATTAAGCTTAAGCTGACATAGTTGTTTTTATAGACATTTTAATATTTTAAGATATAAAGTGGCCATATCTACCCAATGCAAAATTTTATATCATTTTCTCTACTCAAGCCTCCAAGAGAAAAACAAAAATACTATTATATCTCTTAGAATATTATTGTTATAGGGTAGTAGTTAAAAACAGTTATATCTCACACTTACATCTAACAATCGTATATAAAGTAAAAGAAAGAATACTTTCCTTCGTAGAATTACATATGAAACAAGAAAATTTATAACATTAAGTTTTTATTTCAATGTAAGATACGGAAGAAAAAATTCCTTCGACATTGTGAAAAAGAAACTAAAATTATTTGATTGAATATTGAACAATATTTTGACAATTTCTATCCCAAAAATTATCTTCCCAATTCTAGCGCATCCTCATAAAAAATATTACTTTGCGTATGAACCGAATTGAGCAGATATCTTATACTTATTTATTGATATTAAACGACTGATTGCAGGTTTGAGTTTCGCAAAAAAACGAATTGAGTTGATTAATTTCGTATATTACAAATTTTTTCTGAAAATCATCATTCCTTTTTCAGAATTTAATTATTTCGTTTAACTAAAAGTAATACGCTCATTTAATTAACAATTTGATCTGAAGAGATATTTAGGTCTGCCCTGAAAATCACATTAATAAATGTGTTCTGTGCACCTAATTTTCTAATCACTTTGCTATTTTTTCATCTTGTCTATGGCGAACGTTATAAAAAATTATTTCAATAAATTACTCAATGTGTTGTTTATTAATTTGATTATGTGCCTGATTAAATACTTAAAAATTAAAAAATCTCTCAAGACACCTTTATGGCTAAAAAAATTATTTGCTTTTGTGGTTTCATCTCTTAATTTCTTCTTTTTGAGCCACTTTTATCCCCAATTTAATTTTTGCTACACCGAAAAGTGCCAAAAGGGTGTGATTTACTGAACACCAAAAGATGACGTATAATTTTAAAAGCACGCATGATTTCAAATTACATATTTTGCAGAACTGGTCTGATTTTCTTGCCTTTGTTATAAAAAAAGTATACATATGATTAACTTACCTGATAACTCTCATCATCACTATTCGTAGATCCGTCACTAGTTTTCGTATATATGTCATTTTTCAAATCTTGGATTTGGTGAAGTAATCTCTTATGGTCATTATCTAAAGCACAAAAGTAATATATAAATTATCTAAAGTACAAAAGTAATATATAAAGTACAAAAGTAATGAATATAAGAATGTGATGATTATAAATATTACTTAATTATTTAGATTTCATGTAATTTTCGTGATATGGCCTTAATTTGTTGTAAGCAATTCGAAATTCTTAAGAAAAATATTACAATTTTTAAGAAAACAATTACTACACATTATTACTGATGGTGGTATTTTAATAAATGAAAAAGATATACACTATTTTAAGTGAAGTCATTAAATTAGGAGAGCAGGTGGTTGCCAATTTCGTGATCGCTAAGGTAGCTCGTCGTCCTTTTTTGTTAAATTTTTTTCCACTTTTGACGGAGGCATTGTTCAGTAGGAATACCCAACTCTTTAACCAAAATTTTTAACGAAATACATTTTAAATCACAAACTTTTTTTTACTGCGCTCAGCCATATTTCTGATTTCAGTAATAAATTTTAGTAAGAAAGCGATTAAATACACATAAAAAATTATTTTACATAGAAGCTAAAGATTTAAAAAATTAATGAGACGCTTTATACATTTTATCTGCTTTCGTTTTTTTTTTATTTAACAAAATATTTTCTGGAATTTTTGGTAAGTATTCAAATCATAAATAAAAGATTTTAATTTTAATAAAGATAATAACTGTTAATGTTTAGAACAATGAAAGCCACCCCTACAAATTAAAAATCCCTGATTTTCAGAGCGCCTAAATTGCAGATGTCCAATTCGTTCGCGATTTGAAATCGGTGTAATACCAGAACACATGCTTACTTATGGAAACACTGATTTTAAACTATTCAAAGTACAATTTGTTTATGACTATGACTATTTTTTCAGCAGATATTTCTTTAATTTTACGAAATTACAACTCTAAATTATTAACATTCAAAAGAAATTTAAGTAAAGAATATTGTTTATATTGCTCCAGAGCTAGAAAGATGGCTAAAAGAGTGGAGGATGAGAACGTATTGGAAGATAGCTATTTTTACTTATTTCTTACTTTGGCGATGAGTTTTTGCTATAGATGCCGAAATTTTTGATCCAGTAACCCTGAAAGTTTATCAGACGACCAAGAATTGAGATGTCACCATATCCATATCCACATACAATTTTATCTTCATTAGACAAAGCACAGTTCTATGCACATTATTTGGCATAATATACCTATACATATCAGACACCGTGAATTGGCAGCGAAAAGCAGAATGCTAAATGGCAGTGTTATTCGGTAATGTTGTGTATTAGTATTGCATCTCTACACGCTGATCAGAAACTATCAAATATTTTTGATATGAAATCGATTTTAGAGACCCTAATATTTTAACGCCCTATTTTTCAAGCGGGCAGAAGAATAAGGTAACATTATCGAGTTATGCGAAAACGCCACAGTTAGTGATCATTTATACTTTTCTTATATTTCGGTACAGTAGTAACTAACAAGATAATTGCTCAGTCGTTGTTAAGAGCTTGTAGCGAACGAAAGTGTTTAATTACAGCTTACTTACAAAGTACAAAAATCTTTACCCTCTCTTTCATTGTTAATTTCGCCGTTAAGTGCATTAACAAAAAAAAAAAAGAAAACAAAAAACGTACTAAGCTAAAAACCCAATATATAAATATATAACTGTTCAATCATGAATGATCCACCTGATGTCTCCAAGAAAAAATCATATTTTACTTATAACCCCGGCTTGCAATATGACTTCAATAAAAAAATTACAATCAACTCGTCCGGTCCTATATACCTAACCATCACACGTTTAGATAATAATAATGGATTCACAAACGTATCACCTTTTTTAATTAAAAAAGTGATTGATACTACTTGTTCTGGTGATATAGCTGACTGCAAAAAACTGCGAAATGGTACCCTCTTAGTTAAAACTAAGAATACTTACCAAGCAAATAAGCTTATAAAACTCACGTCTATGAGCTCCACAATAAAAATTGAAGTAACTGAGCATAAATCCTTAAACTTTTCTAAGGGAGTCTTCTATTCTTCTGACTTATTTGATATCCCCATCGAAGAAATACTTACTAATCTGGCTGATCAAAATGTTACAGAAGTCAAAAAAATATTTAGAATGGAAAATGGAACCCTCAAAGAAACTGGCCTAATAATTTTAACTTTTGCATCAATCAATCTTCCTGAGCATATATACCTAGGTTATCAAAAAATTCGTTTGCGCCCCTACATACCTCCTCCACTTCGTTGCAGCAATTGCCTCCGTTATGGGCATCTACAAAAGTTCTGTGAAAACGAAAAAACATGTTTCAATTGCGCTAATACCTATCATATCAACGTAGATGTTAATGAAAAATGCACAAACACGATTTGCTGCATTAACTGCAAAGAAAGTAACATGGTTAACCTAAAGCACTCAGCTAAAGACAAAATTTGCCCAATCTTTTTAAAGAATAAGGAAATTCAAGCGATTAGAGTACATGAGAAAACCTCAATTAAAAATGCTGAAAGAATTTATAACCAACGACACCATAACAAGAGCAACACTTATGCAGCTGTTACCAACCCTAATCAGTCTAATAACAATAGAACCAACCCAGTCATCTACGACGATATTACATACACCTCAGAGCATAAACAACCTACGCCCAGCCCTGTTAACCACATAGCCAGTACCCGCACGATAGAACCTCAATCAATCATACTGGAGAGAATAGATCAAACACAACAATCCAACATTATTAAGGCTCAAGGACCAATTATTTTACCAAAAAATACTTCAAATAGAATTAAATCGCAGTTGAAAGCTAAGTTTAAAACTAATACTTCTAAACCTAATCGTAGTTCAAAGGTCATTGATTCCCACATTACTGATTCTAGTGATCAGGAGGCGGAGATGATGCAGGAGTGATCCTTATTCCTGCATTAACATCCCTGCACTTCCTCTTCTCATTAACTTAATATTTAATCTTTTCTTCTACATATGACATTAAGCATAGTTCAGTGGAATATCAAAGGATATGCAAATAACTACAATCAGCTCCAATTGCTATTAAAGAAATATAGTCCTAAAATCGTATCGCTTCAAGAGACTCATTTCCATTCTACCGCTAATTTGCCCATTCCGTTAAATTATAAATGCATCTTTAAAAATTCGGCGCCACATTCCTATGGTGGTGTGGCCTTACTTATTCACAATTCCATAGAATTTGTCCCTATTACACTTACAAATGATTTCGATTCCGTTGGTGCTATAATTCAATCTAAACAGAAATTTACAATTATCAATTCCTACTTGCCCCCCTCTCAAAATCTAACCCTATCTACATTAAGAAATTTATACGATCAGTACATCAATAATGTTCTTATAACTGGGGACTTCAATAGTTGGCATACATTGTGGGGATCCACTAGTAACAACATGAGAGGAAATATTATAGCTGATTATATTACAGACTCTAATCTTATCATATTTAATGATGGCTCACCTACACATTTCAGCACTCGGCACTCGCTTACTAATATAGATCTAACATTTGGCTCTCCCAACTTAAAAATTCAGTCAGAATGGAGTACTTTGGATAACCTCTACGGTAGTGATCATTTTCCCATCCTTATTAAAGCGTTCTCTTCACCACCACCTGTATTTCCTAAGCCTAGACCTAAATTTAACACAGACAAAGCTGATTGGCCCAAATTCAACAATATGTCTTCTCATTTTGATACTATGCGTGACAAAAGTAACAACATCAATAAAGAAGCCTCTAACTTGCAAAAAATTATCATGCAGAGCGCGAATCACTCGATACCACAGACTAACCTATCTTTTAAAAAAACAGTTCCTTGGTGGAACAACCGTCTCAACAGTCTTAAAAAAGAAAAAAACTATTTTTGGCATAAACTTAAAAGAAATATTAATACGGAAAATATAATTAACTATAAAAGAGCAGAAGCCAAATTTAAGCGGTATTTAAAGATTTCGAAGTCCAAATCTATTTCGGATTTTACCTCCGAAATTAACCCAAAATCTCCAACCAAAAAGATATGGCACAATATCAGAACGTTCTGTGGCCTACGTTTACCTCAAACTATCCATTCGCTACAATCTACGTCAAATCCTAGTACTTACGTTACAGACAATCACTCTATTGCTAACGAGTTCGGGCTATTCTGGTCCTCTGAGTCTCATGACACCAATTTCTCAAACGAATTTATAAGTAACAAAGTTTCTGTAAAAAATTTAGTTCTAACGTCTACCTCGGACAACATAGCAATGGCTATTGAAGAAAATATAACTTTACAGGAACTTGATTTTGCTATTAGCAGATTGAAGGGGAAAACTCCGGGTATAGACAGAATTACTTATCCGATGATTACCAACCTCAGCTATACCACTAAAAATAGACTCATCCGACTATACAACTTAATTTTACATAACTTCATTCCACATTTCTATAAAATTAGCACTATAACTCCTATATTGAAACCTAACTGTGACAAAACCCAAGTTAAATCCTTCAGACCAATTTCTCTAAATATTTGCACATCTAAGGTACTAGACAAGATTATTGCTAACCGTTTATGGTGGTTTGTATCCTGCAAGGGTCTTATTTGTCCTCATCAAATTGGATTCAGAAAAGGAAAATCTGCTAGTGATGCTCACCTCTTCATTGATCACTTAGTAACTAACTCCTTATCTCATAAAAGTCACACATCAATAGTCTCACTTGATTTCTCTAAAGCTTTCGATAAAATAGGTATACACACTGTCATCCATCAGCTAATCGAATGGGGCGTAGGGCCCATTATTATAAAGTTCATTACAAATTTTTTATCTAACAGATTTATCAGAGTTAAAGTCCACAATAGTTATTCTAGAATTTATCCTTTACACAATGGTATTCCACAAGGTTCGCCACTATCGGTCATTCTATTCTTAATATCTTACAATAAGCTTAGTAACTACTTTCTCTCACTACATGAATATAAGTTCGTTGCTTATGCAGATGACTTCTACTTAATTAAGAACCTCAACAAAGAAAAAAGCCAAACTATCAATATGGAACCTCAGTTCAGATACATTACTAAATGGTGCAAGTACTCCGGTGCTGAACTGTCACTATCTAAGTGCAGACACTTACACATTTGCAAGAAAATTAACTGTCGAACCAGTATCTCCACTGGCTCTTTAAATATACTTAACTGCGACACCCTGAAAATCCTAGGAATTATCCTTAACAAGAAATACAACTGGAATGATCACATTAGTTATATTACCAACAACCTAAACCAAAAATTAAATGTTATAAAATGTTTATCTAATAAAAAATATAACTGTAGCATACATTCAATAATATCCGCCATTAAAGCCCTAATCTTAGCTAAAATCAATTACGGCCTATACTTATATGGATGGGCCCCAAAAACACGGTTTCAAAAAATACAAAGAATAGTCAACTCATCGCTTAGAATCGCTTTCGGAGCATTTAGAACTACACCGATTTATAATCTGTTATTTGAAGCAAATATTCAAAGCCTTGAAGTTTATAGGGATATAGTTTCTCTCAAACTTCTACGTAATATTGTCGATAGTTATAACTCCCCCATTTTCAAAATTTGTGTAACATACTCTCGCCGACATACAAGCACCAAGCCCTCCTCAGTCGTAAACAGAATCATCAGACAAGCTCAGGAAAAGAATCTCCCATACAAACCAAGAAAAAATTTATCAACTCCTACTAGACCTCCATGGCAGTTTGATAAAAGCAGACTGGATTTTTCCTTAAGTCTATATACTAAAGATAACACTGCAGCTGACATATACAGGAAGCTATTTCTCCAAACTAAAAGTTCCTATAATAACTATTCCCTCATATATACAGATGGATCTAAACATGACAACAACATAGCATTCAGCGTCACAACGGAAAATTCTGTAATAAAAGTTTCCCTTCTTCCGGAATATTCCTCTATCTTCTCAGCAGAAATCATTGCTATTTATGAAGCTATTAAATATGCTGTCAAAAAAGCTGGTAAATACCTAATCTGCACTGACTCACTTTCATCTCTCCACGCTATAAACAATCTACATAATAACAATTTCTATGTTTCCTACATCAGGAACGTTCTTATAAATTACTACCCTAAAATTGCTATACTGTGGATTCCAGGGCATTGTCTTATTCCCGGAAACGAGTTTGCGGATGCTGCAGCAAAAAGTGCCATTCGATCTCCCACTTTTGTTTCTGACAATCTCAACATTAAGGACATTGTTAAACATATTAATAAATCTATTGTTTTCCAATTTAATCTATGGTCTAAAACCTCTAACTGGTACAAGGATATCAACCAGAACAAAATTAATATAGACACTTACTTAAAAACTAATATTAGCAACTTTGTTAACATAACCGAATGTCGTAGATTTCTAAGACTTAGGCTTGGTCATACCTCTGTGACTAACAGGTGCTTGATTGATCCCAGTATAAATAACACATGCCCATATTGCGAAAGTAGCATAATATCTCTCAAACACATCTTAATCCATTGTACTAGATTCACAGACAGTCGCAATCACTTTTTTCGAGCATATCCCATCCATTACCTATCCAATCCATCTATCCAACATATCTTTACTCTTATCTCGTTTCTAAAAGCAAATAATATTTTCAAGGACATTTAATACCTTAAATACCCCTATATTAACTTAAAAAAAAAAAAAAAAAAAAAAAAAAATTTTAATAATTGAATTCTTTTAGGCAATTTCTTGTATTTCTTGCATATCCTTTTAACCAAAACAACGTTAGTAATAGAAGCATTTAACTATTCCTTAACCTGACTAGCTGAAGGCCATAGCAGCCATTGCTTTTCCATATAAGTTATCCTAACTAGCCTTAAGATAGCTTATAAATAAATAAATAAATAAAATAAATAAGATAATTGCAATAGGCACACTTACTTAATTTTTGGATTTCATCCTCATTTAGTATAATTTGTGCTTCTAGAAGGCCCTTTTCATAACGCTCCGTTTCCAGTTGCGCCTAAATAATACAATTTACAATCACAATAATATCATAACCACATATATGAGTATATTACTAACCTTCAATTTATACAATTCTTTTGTACGTTCCTCGAGCAAATGAGTTTTTGGTGTTGGTGGTGATATGCGTTGCGTTCCGGCGCACCTTTTGGGAGTTTTCAATGGTGAGTCACATCGAGATATTGAAATTGCACTTAAGCCACTTACACTAGTTACTCCACTCGAAAAAGAATCATTAAGACGTGGAGGTGTAATCTGTATATTAGCTATCTTGGCAATAGCATTACGCAAAGAATCTTTAGTTACCGGCTCAGTATCTAGCAATTCCTTGAAAAATTCTGCAATACATTGCTGGTCAAATTCAGGCAACCGTTGGCAAATCTCATGAAATTCCGTTTCTGGACATTTGACGCAACAAAATTGCAGAAGTAAAGAATAAACATATATATAGTCGGCCGAGCTTAAGTAATTCTCATCATCCCAATTAATTTCAAAGCCTGGATAAAACTCTGTAAAGGAAAAATTTTATAAGAATACATTTATGTTGTCAGTCAAACCGGATATGTGTTACCTTTTAGGAAATCTCCTAAGCGATTAAACTTATCCGCAATTATTTTTTTATGTTTCGAACGAAACTTTTGATAAAAGACATCTATATCAGACTGTTCGATATTGAAATAATTGCGCTCCGCGAATCCACATTCTGTGATCTTTAAATTAAAAAATTGCTGTTTATAATCTTATTGTATATGTATTACACGATTTCTCTATTAAATCTTTCTGCTTTACATTATATTTCCCAACTCGGGTTATTATTTATCTCCTTATCTTTTTACTTACCCATTGCAACAGTACTTTTTTCCAGCTGCGCATATCCATATTTGCTTGAATTTTTGTTATAATCCAAGTAAAAATTCTTGTAATTCGTTTTCAATGATTTTTTAACACAGCGAGATGTACACAACTGCAATTGCTTACTTTAAGAAATTTGTTTTCACTAATCTATTTTCGTGCCGTCAATAGAAAAATATCATAGAAACATGTACATAATATACTAATTTTTATTTAACATTTGTTTTCACTTCGAAGTTCGAACCAACAAAAATGTACAATGTTTTACTTCGAATAAAAGGAATTTCTGCAGTTCGTATATTAAAAATGGCCGGTGTTTATCATTTGCAAACAATTTACACACATTAGTAAACGTTTTTGTTTGATAATTTGTAATAAGTAGTTTTTAATTTTCTAACATTAAACCGAATAACCAATATATTTTGGGCCTTTCTTATTTTATTTCAATTTATTCCGCAAAATATTCATTAAGATGGAAAACAAGCCACTGCCGTTAATTATTTTAAAAAAATATTTTGACATTTGACGCGCACTGCTGTGTTTACTTTGTCTATTGGATTTCATGACAGTGTTGCAGTTTAAGGTAGTATGAAGCAATGGTAAAATATATCAATGAATCCTATAGAACTACTTGGTGTATGAAAATTACTTATTATGGTGGAATTAAGCTTCACAAAGCTTGGGGCTAATCTAGGTCACTGACGCACGTTCAAACAAAGCCATTATATAACATTTTATTGAGAAGTAAAAAGAATATAGTATATCCTTTTCAATATGCTTTCGTATGGTTGCCCACCATTCAAATATGTGAGAACATAACATTTTTATAGCATATGGGACTTAAGGAACATGATATAGCGTATGTACATTTGCACGATATATAGCACATGTCAATGGAATCCCCAATCAAAATCTAAGCCATATATAATATAGTATATATCATTCAAATACAAAAAAAAATTTATGGAATATGTCGCATTTAATGAAAGCAAAATTTATGGAAGCCAAACATATAAACGACAGTCACGACCACCCGTCGGCCCCTGTGCACCAATATTTCGAAAATGATTTCCCAAGTACCTTCAATGCAAATGCAAATGTAAGCTACTGTGGCAATACGGAAATATGTTAACGGTCAAAGCTCAACTCTGCAGAAATCATCAGGTTGGTTGCACTGTCTTGTTTATTTGTTTACGGCTCAATCATTGTGTTTGGCTTAACGCTGTGCTTAGATATATGAACTTTTCTAATAATTGTGATTTAATTACTATAAGATGCAATTGCTTAAAGGTATATACAACTTTAGTATTGACTAGAATATAGAAAACTGTTCGAAATTGTGTGATTAAATATATTTAAAAGTATGAAATAAACAAACAGGATTGTTTATATGTAAGTGCGTGCCGAAACGTTTTAAAATGTGTTAAAAGTAAACCGGATTGTTTTAAGCTTTTGTATTATATACGAATATTACACCCATTCGAAAAAAGTGTTTTAAAACTACTTGAAAACTAAAAAAAAAATTACATGTTTGCTTTAACAAAATTGTTTACATAAATACCAATTCTACAACTCATTGCTGAGTCTAAAAGCATTTAATATGGTAGTTGGCAACTTGCCTAATATCATATGAAAATGTACACCATAATAACAAATATATTATCCATTAATAGCCAATTTGCGAATAGTTACAGACCGGCAACATTGTTTTGAGGTAAAGATGGAGTGGTGAGTTACTTATTTGTGTTTTACAACTTAAGGTAAAAAGCGTTGATAAGGCTTTGATGTTTACTTCTTCACGACTTTTCTTTTGAGTGGTAGATGTCGCAAATGAATGACGAATATTGCAATTACGCGCCACTGTTTAGGATATTTTCATATACCCTCTCTTTTGCTCCACTTGTTTTCACACGCTCTCCCGTTAAATATCCTATTGTAGTTATATATTCTATTTTACTAACTGTTAATCAATTAATTTTGTTTCTACTAGTAAAAAATTGTGATTGTTGTTCCAAGTCATAGCTGAGAAGCCAGCCGCGTTGCTAACTTTTTACATCACTAGTCGTTGGTCTTTAAATGAGTACTGTTGAGTGCAGTAAAATAAGAGGGGTGTTAATGAGGAAATAACTTGGGAATAAGTCAAGTCACTTTATCAAATAGGCTTGCCAGACTAATAATTTTATTAAGTGTGCAAACGTTTTCATCTACATATATTTTTTAAACATAATTATGTTCTCACGATTTGGTAAATTCATTGTTTGTAGGGTTGCCAGATGAGTTTGTTGAAAATCGACGTCTTGTAGACATGAAATAAAACTATAATTTCCAGGGGGCAAGTTACAATCGATATTTCATGCGGTAATTTGGCTCCAGAAACGGTAACAATTATGAAATTTATAATAAAAATTTAATTTTTTTTATTTATTTGTGAGAAATAGTTATCAGATTATATTTTACTATTTTTGTTTGAAATAATTGCTACTATCTGATTGTTGCATCATCCTGGGAAAAATTGATCAAGTTTAATATTTTTTTGTTTATGGCAAATATTGACTATATTGCCATTTCGTATTCATGCTGTCGCTATAGCTTGGCAAAACTTTTGGAGTCTTGTACAAGGACTTGGGGAAATTTGTATGATCCTAAACAGGGAATAATAGATTTATTAAGTACAGAATCGTGTAAAATGTTGTTGCAATTGTTGTTACCTTTTCTAACTTGCGCCGCCTACCAGCCAGTTCAGTATAACCTGGTGGGTTGTCATTGAAGCGATTCTTGGAATTACTAGTTGTGGGAATTTCTTCTTCTAGCACTTTTGGTCTGGGCATTGAGCGTCTTTGCAGTTTTAGTGTCATACTAATCGGAGGTGGCGGTTCATTTTTAATGCGTTCTTCTATTTCATATAACTCTTGCTGCAATTCTCAATTAGTTTGTTTCTATATTTTTAAAACTATTTACTTACACGATTCTTATACACCATGCAACAGGCTCTCAGTGTAAAATAGTAGATGATTTCAACGCCAGACAATAAGGAAAAGCCTAAGAACAAACTGGCTATGCCACCAAATGACACCAAAAGATCTACCCAACCAAACAACACTTCACGTTTGTAGCGTATGATGGGCCAAGTGAGAAATTCGACTATAACACCAGCTGCCTCGGGACGTTCAACGCTAAAAATTTTAAATGATTTTCAATAATTTGTAGAATAGCATCCACATTTCAGTTAGTACTCTTAAGCCATATTTTAAAAGCCCTTCTAGGGTTAATCGAGGAAGCTCTGTAAAGGTGTTATTTCTTGTTCGAATAAGTTTTAATTGCGCTTCCAGTTAATTACCACTAAACCTTAAGCATTTTCTTGAAAAGTTGCTCTAAAAATCTTTTATCTTACCTTTTTAATAGTTTTTCAATATTGAAAACGGTCTTGGAACAACTCAGTTCACACTGCATGCAGTCCTTAATGTTTGTAATATTGTTGCTATGAAATGTTAAACATTTGAAATGTCCTACTCCACACATGGGAACATTTTCTTAAAGAAATTAATTCATTAATTTATTTATATAACACAAATATATTTTTAACTATAAATCAAGTCCACTGGAATATTCACGTATCGGTTTGTAAAATGACGGATTACATTTGCAGAGTTTAATGGCCTTCTTCATGCGACACTCTTTCATGCACGACGAGAATGTGTACTCTTCTGGGAAATATTCCAGTTTGATCTCATCGTGGAATATGCATTTGCGTTGGCTGGAAAACATTTTTATATATTCAAGATAATTGTTTTTACAATTCTTCCACGATGTATTAAAAATAAATTCCAATTATTTCTTACCCAATCGACAGTTGTCGCGCATCGTCCGTTGTGTATGTATTCTTTTTCGAAATACGCACCTCGACCACTTGACTTTCGGACCAATCAATTTGTGGATTGAAGTCCTGACCGAAATACTCTTCGTTGGAAAATATAAAAATCTAAAAAAAATAAACGAAATATTTTTACATGCATTCAACAGTTTACAAATATTTTAGGTGCGTCTAACCTGAACAGTGTTATTCGGGATAAAAAATAGAGCCCATTTCTTATCGGTTTCATACAAATCGTGTGGTGCTCCACTCTTTTCACTTAAATTAAGAAAAAAAAAACAAAAAATTTTTACAATCAAAAACTTGCATAAACAGGCACGTCGCTTTAACTACATACTCCGCATCCTGCAGGGACTTAAAGCGGCTGTTGAAAGCAAAACAGTAACCGTGTTCAGTGTAGATGGGCTCGAAGTGCTCGCAGCAGTCAATGGGCTCATCGCGATATTTGCATTCGACAAAGACGTCCTCACATTTAATAAACGTCTGAAGAAAATACGCACACACACACACAAACGTATAAGTTTAAGTTGAATAACTTTATTTAAAAGAATGATTTCTTTGCTGGAAATACTCTTTTTGCACATGCAACGTTTGCTTTGACAACGTCTTGTCTGTTTATTTTTTCAAACTTTCTTCCCCTTCTTTTTGAACATGCACGCAAGTGCATCGGGTGTTTTATTAGCTGCGTGAGAATTACCGATATCGATAACCACAAGTTGACTGATTCTCCTCCCTCCAAATGCGACAGCTCTGTTTTATTTACGTACCCATTCAACCAAAAATGGGCTTCAGCGGAAAATAAAATTTTGAATGGACGAAGTGCACGATAAGTTTGACGAACAGAACCATTATTTTGATTAAAAATTTCCGCAATTTGCACGCATCTCTCTGGTGTAAATCGATCCATAATGAAATGTCAAAGCAAACTAAACAAAAAGCAATTATCAGCTGTTAAAGGGGTGGTTAAATAAAGCAGTGCTGCCAACTAAAAGTTGTATCACTCTATAAAAAACACCCTTTATTAAACATGTTCAGTTTGGTCTAGAATTCAACTTTCAAATGAACGAAGTTTTCCAGATTATTGAGCTTTATTATAAAAATTCATGCCCGGCCAAGAAGTGCATCGTACTTCTTTCATTGCACACCAGAGCAGCGCGTGTAAATTGTGGAAATTTTTAATAAAAATAATGGTTCTGTTCGTCAAACTTATCGTGCACTTCGTGCATTCAAAGTTTTATTTTCCGATGAAGCCCATTTTTGGTTGAATGGGTTCGTAAATAAACAGAGCTGTCGCATTTGGAGGGAGGAGAATCCACAAGCTGTATAGGCTGGCGGAGTCATGGCCCACATGTTCTCAAAAACGATGATGGTCAGAATGTTACTGTTTGTGAAAATCGGTGTTCCAGCTTGCGCCTTGTACGCGCCAGCCGTGGCGGACACATGGCCGAAGTCATATTTAAACATTAATGTCATAAAATTTTCTATCCAATAAAGACCGCTTCATTGATATCAAAAATATATTACTATGTTTTATTACGATTTAAACTTGTATCACTTCATAAAAAACACCCTATAATAACATGTCGTTCGAAAACAGCTGACCCGCCAAAAACAGTGTTGCCATAAAAAAAGTTGCTAGAAAATCACTCTTCATTGTCATTTTGGATTTTCATGCAGCTAAAAAACAAACCGATTTACATGACGGAGAGTTAAAAAGCCTTTGGCCAAATCTATTAATTTCCCTTCTCCTTCCCCAAAAATCGGGGCTTTGAAAAGCAAACTTTGCCTGGGCAAAAGCGGTCAAACTAAGATTTCGAATTAATTAATTTTAATTAATTTCTGGATTAAAATACATATTTAACTCACCATGAAGGCCCAATAACGCAAACTTTTCTCATCGATAGTTTTCCTATCCACCGAGTTGGCTATTAAGGAAGCTTCCCTCAAAGTGTCAAACGACAAAGTGGATAAAAGCTGTAGAAATGGCACCATGCTATGGGCCGCCTCCCGATCATAGTTACTGAAATTATATGAAACTGTGAAATATCTTACAAGTCATAGATTTAATTCAAATTACGCTAAATATTTGTACGCCACTGTATGAACCTTTTCAAGGTCAAAAGGTGTTTCGGGACAAACCACAGTCGTGGGAAATACCACATTCTGATTGTGAAAATCCGTGTCCAAGCCTGAGAGATAAACAATAGTTTTTAGGAAATGGAAAATATATTCTCACTCGAATATTCTTGCCTGTTATGGTGGGATTCGTCTGAAATTTCTCCCACAAACTCATGATAATCACTAAAGCGGTAACCGCTCCAATCGAAGTGAAACAGAACCACATGAATCTTGAGCGAAAAATAAAATCATTAAAAATATTACACACTCGAACTCACGTTATATTTGGTTTAAATACATATAAAGCACAACTAATACTCCCCTCTATTCTGTAACTATTTGTGTCAATGTCACCTCAAGACGAACGACATCAAAATCTGAACAACAATTAACTATATCCAATGACCTCAAAGACCTGGAACTTGGCAAAAGGCTGTCCAAAATTATCAACTGCTGAAGAAAAGGAATACAGACAGACGTATTCAATTATTGACATTGACAGATAATTACAGAATAAGGGGAAATATGTTTAAGGCAAACACAATTCGCAGCATATCTTTTCGCTACAAAATGTAATTGTACAAAAGAAATAATTATTTATTTTTTTTAAATTTTCCTCTCCTACTTTTCACCCACTGGCCTGCCTGTCTCGGCGATGTAACGCACTCCATGCAAAGTGGAGTTTTGAAAGAACTCCTTCGTTTGAAAAATCAAACTGCGACGAAAAATTACAAGAGTATCGAATATTTTGCGTAGTTTCAATCGCGTCATTTTCTTCACAATAATTGTTCAACTCAATTTGAATTATTTTATTATTTTCCCACGAAATTTTTTATGTTGCCGCAGCAATTTCGTTCTTGCTGTAATCACGTTAGTTTAATGACTAAATCAGGAATAATTATTGTCTAGAAGTTTTCATATAGAAAAAATATATTTTAACCAGTTCTTTTAGCCATAGATTGTATGGCTAAAAGCATTATGCTGTTTTGGCCTTAATAGCAGCAAACGTTTAATTGTTTGGAACAAAAACTTGTGTAATTTCATTTGTTATCAAGATTTGTCCTTTTCAATTTCTATACATACACCAAGCAACAAAAAAAATAAATAATAACAATAAAAAATAAATTAATTAACAAGTACAACTTTTAAAGAAGAAGATTGACGGTTTCACCTTGAAGTGTTTACCAAATAATACAAAACTTTTGATAAATCGGCGACAAAATCGGGATGTTCTCAAAATCCCCAGTTCACACGTCACTTCGAAAAGACAAGTAAATATTTCATAATCCTTCTTTTCTCGAATACGCTAAAGCAGCATAAGGGTTAGCGAAAGCATCATAAAGTTTTTTTATATCCCCCTACATTCATTTTCATTGTCGAAATTTTTGCTTTTCAATTTCTAAATATACACCAGGCAACAACAAAAAAACACAAAATAATAATAATAATAATAATAATAATAATAATAAATTAATTAACAAGTACAATTTCTAAAACTAAAGGTGACAGAAGAATGACGGTGTCACCACGAAGTGAATAAATTACACAAAATTCCAGATATTCCGGTGACAAATACTCTCAAATCCCCAGTTCACACGTCAATTTGAAAAGACAAGTAAAATACTTCGGCGTTCTCGAATGCGATTAAACAGAATGAGGGTTAGCGAAAGCATCATAACGTTTTTTTATATCCCCTTACATGCATTTTCATTGTAAAAATTTTTCTGTTTCATTTTCTATATATACACCAGGCAACAACAAAAATATTAACAAGCACAACTTTTAATACTGAAGGTGACAGAAGATGGACAGTGTCACTATGAAATGATTATCAAGTTATACGAAATTTTTGATATTTTGGCGTCCTTTTCTTTTGTCGAACACGGCAAAATGAGGGGTAGAAAAACATCATGACTTTTGTTTTACCTGTTTTTCTTTTATTTCCTCTTCCTTTCTTTTACTAACTCATTATAGGGAATACTAATCAATTATAATGAAAAATATTAATCCAAAATTTGCTTAGAACTTATTTTGCAAAGATAAATAAAACACGTTGTGATATTAAAGTCATCGTGTAAATTGAATGAAAGTTCTATATCTATCAGGAGGTGATTTTTTTTTTGCACTAAATGCAAATTTTATTATATCCAACTGAGGCAACATAATATTATTTCGTAATATAATAAATTAAGGCACTAAAGCCGTGTGGGTTGTAAAATTACATTGATATTAAAAATCCCCATAGTGCGCCGTTTAGCAAGGCTTCCATATAATCTCCCATATATATATGACGAAATATGTAAAAATTTTGGAAAAACTGACTTGTAATAAAAATTGCGCTTTTTGTATGGAAATTTGGGCGATTTCAATATTTGGGACTAAACTCCTGGAACAAAATGCTTTAAAAATCAAAAACAACAACAAAATGCCGAGATTGACATCTTAATTAAAAACCCGTCTCATACAAAAAATTCGTGAGTGCGTGTGTACATATAATACACACACATACACACACTCGTACTGCTAAAAGCACAATATACATACAATATAACAGAGATTGAGTTATATAACAGTTAAACGATCTCCCACACCTCCCACAGAGTTAATTCTGACACCATCTCTAAGAGTTCGTAAAACCTCGTCAAAGCAATAGAAATATTTCTTTTGCTAATTATGACAACAACAACAACAACAACAATTTGCCCTTTTTCTTTATCTGATTGCATCATCTTTTTTGTCAGTTCTTGATCTCTGTGCAAAGTGTTCGGCCGCAAAAGTGTAAGTGCGTGTATTTAACTCGATAGTTTTTATGGAAAAAGTGTGAATAATTAAATAAAATTAGTGATAAATTAACGGCAACAACAGCTTTAATGAAAGTGTGATGAAATTAAGTTGATTGATTGTGTGGAAAACAAGCTGCGCAGCTTTTAAGTATCGAATTACAAGATGACTGCAAGTAAGTAAAATTTGCAAGAAAATATATTTTGTGTATAACAGTGACGTCACATCGAGAGAGAATAGATGAAATACTCTGCAAGTTTGAATAGGAGGCCTTCGTAAAGGCAATCGTTTATGGATGAGAGCATGTGTGTGCACATATTTTTGAGGAATTATTGAATAGCAAGAATGGAATCACTTTTTTTTTTGCAAGTTAAACATATTCTGTATGTTGGTGTGTATGTTTGTATATTGTGATTTATTTACTTGACAAATCTACGGTGTTGTTTTGTCATCTTGTTTGTGAGGTTGAGTATTGTTACATAATCCGGATTAGCGGTTTTATTTAATTATGGAAGAGAGTGAAATCTTCGATACAATTATTGGGAATAAATATTCATACGAAGGCCTTTTTAACGAATTTTTTTTACTGCATCGGCTATTACATAATATCTGGTTTACATAGGATGCAATTCAGAGCCGGAAATTTTGAAATAATTGAATATTTTGGTACATTCGTTGATGCCGTGGTAGGTCTGCCACTTACTTGATACAATATATAGATTCACTTATCGAATATTTGCCAAAAAAAAAAAAAAAAACCTAACCACTAAATACTAATAAAAAAGATTTTGATTCAGATACACGTTTATATCTTCCAAGAAGTTGTTGGTAGAAAAGTTTTTAATATCTTTTAGTTACGCGGTTATTTTTAACAGGATATTTTTATTAAAGGTTTTGAAGAAAAGAATTATACCTATCTTAAAACGGAAAAAGAACCCCCTTTAAAATTTCACAATCTTTAAATAACAGACCGCTTATAGAAAAAAAAAAAATTATCAGCAAAAACATATATATTCCTTGATTAAATTGATTTTTTATAAATCAAAACTTTGCAGATATTACATTTTTCCAAAAAATAAAAATTGTGTTCTTGGTAGTTTGTAGCCTCAAATATTTCTTCCAAAATACTTGAGAATAATTTTTGGTGTTTGAAGATATTTTTCAGATTTTATAAATTTTGGCTTATTAAAATTTTCTATTTCAAACAAAACAACTTAAATAAAAACCTTCAGCTCAAGCAGTAAAATAATTTTCGTCTTAAAATCCTCAGCATAGATTTCATCTCAGTTCAATAAAACACAGTTTAGATCAAAGTTTTCATTTTGTTTTGAATAAAAAATAATTAGCATGTTGAAGATTCGATATTTTCTTAAGCTTCTCATTTCCCTTGAAGTATTTATGATGTTTAATTCTTTCTGAATAAGAATCTAAATTGGATTCATGTCATATCATGGTGGAATGAATAATAAGGTGGCCTCGCTACGGCAACAAACACGATATTACAACAACCATAGAAACAATTGTTGTTTGTGTAAAGTCAATTGCAAACAACGCTCAAATATACAAACAAACACAATGACAGGACTTGTTGTACACAAGAACTTGAAGTCAATGTAGCCATACATCTGTGTAAAGAGTGGTCCACAAATAATATATGAAAAAAGGCGGTCAATTTATCTTTAGAATGTCTTAGAACTAGAACAAAATGTTGCGATTTATAATCGCAAACATTTTAGTGTTCTAAATATCGTTATATCATGATATATATCCATTTCTTGAGGTTCCACAAAAATATTGCATGTGATATAATTGTGCTTAAAAGGGGATGCACACATAAATCATGGAGTTACTCAAATTCTGCAAAATACATTTATTATGGATAATTGCATGTGCTGCTAATATTTCCCCTACGAATAACAGACTTTGTAACAAACAAAAACAAAATGTTAACTTTTACAGAGAAGCATTGAACATTTGGCTGTTAATATCTGCAAATAAGCTGTTAATATGCAGTCATTCCAGCATCCAGGAGAACTGTTAGCATTGAGCAGCATTACAAAGGGGAACGTTATCGAAACCACTTGAATTGCTGTTATTTGCTGTACTGTTACCACTAGGATATGTTTAGGTATTAAGGCTGTTATCTTAAGCAATTGTTATTTACAGAATTATGTTACTGGAATGCGATGTTATTGTTGTACTGTTAACACTAGGCTATGTTTAAGTAATAATGCTGTTATCTTAAGCAATTGTAATTTACAGAGTTCTGTTAGTGGAAAGTGATGTTATTGGTTGGGGGTACTTTCTGTTAATTCGCTTTATAACAGGAGACAGATATCTTTGAAATAACAATAACTTTGTAATGAAATAAATTTAAATTGATTTCAAATTATTATATGAAACAATTTTCCGTTAACGCGGTAATAGAAAAAAGAAGTGAAATTATTCATACGAATAACTTGAATTCAACAGTGATTTTTATATGAAACTACAAACAAAATATATCAGTAAATATGTAAATAAATGCATATAGAGATATTATATTATTAAATTGAATCTTATTTCAAAAGTACTTAATAAACAACGAAAAAGTTTATCAAAAAGGAGATCTGAGGGCGTCACACTGCCGAAGCTGGGGCGTTTACAAACAAAATTCGATGTGGTAGGATAGAAAATGTTCTTTATTTTTAATTTTTTAATTTTAATTTAACTTTTGAAATACAGCTGGAATAATAATTATCCAAATAAAATGCTTCTTTGAATATTTTCGAATGCACAATTCGTGTTTATTATTCTCCTATTCAGTTCGTAGAAATGAGGAACTTTTTTCATATAACCCTGATCAGTTGCATGTAAGAGATCATTGAATATCATGCATCTTGAAACTCCGTTGGTTTCTTTCTGCCTAAATAATTACTATTTCAAGGTGAAGAATAACAATTTTATAATAAATATTTTATGTACAACACTGTTCAACAAGAAAAAAATATTAAGAGGTCTTACAAAAAGTTTGAAATTGTTGTACAGTGTAATTAAAATTATGAGGCTAAAAGTTGTTAAAAAAAAAATTTAAAATAATATGATAAATATTCCGAAGAACATGGGAAAATCAACATCAACTTATAATTTTCAACTTGCAGAGTCGAACAACTCAGTTTTCGGAAGTCAGTGCAGCCAAATCATCGGCTGTTTTTAGCTGCATGAGAACCTAAAATCATAATGACAGTGACGTTGGTTGAAGTAGTTAACACTAAGCCTACGAGGTCCAAACCATCAGTCTAATTGTTGCAATAAATCCAACCGTATGGACGGATGATGGTTTCAATTTCGGCTTGCAATGCTTCAGTAATCCAGCGCTGTCAAATCGCACGAATGAGCGGGCCAGTGAACAGTTCAATTTCGGAAATACATATGTATGTCCCATCAAATTTATTTTGCAATAAACTGGTTGTTAAGCGCGCCATGAGGCAAATTGAGTCGCCCTGTTTCTGATTTAATTGATTCATTTTTGGAAACAAAAACTCGGACCATGTGGCTCGATACCACTCGCTGTTCACCGTGACGCCAGCTCTGAGCTAATGATGCCGCCAGCTTGTAAACCGCTCCAAACTGTCAATTTAAATGGATGTAATTACGATTTGTTAGACCCAGTCCACATTTAAAATTTTCGTTGCAGCAATTCTTGAGTTTTTTTTTTGTTTTGAGAGAGGACGAAAAAGGAAGAGAAAGGATATATATTTCTCTTTCATTGTTCTCACACAAAACTGCTACAAACAGAATTGCAAAAAGAATTGCTGCTACAAAAATTTCGGCACTTAATGGCCAGAGATTCGCCATCACTGTAAATACCGCCATTTCGCTAATTGGCGTTGCCACTTAACCAGACATGAGCGTCACCAATAAACACGATTCTTCCATAAAAATATCTGTTATTATCCGATTTATTTATTTTTTTGTTTATAAATTCCGAAATACGAAAGCGTTGCTTTGACGTTAAAAGATTTATGATGACTTGCCCAACTTTAATGAACTGAAATGTCAGATATTCCCAGCTGTCAAATGACAGTTATCGATATCGATATTTTTTCTTGCTGTTAAAAAACAGCCGATAGCACCGTGTCCCTGTTACAAACTTTCTATTCATAAGTTTTGTAAATCAGTCAAACTTTGTCGCTGATGAAAATCTGCATTCAGAAAAAACTCGAGTTTCAGCCGACTGAATTATATCAATCTTTCAATAATATTTTTTAAACAAAATCTAGTTTTGAATTCAAACAAAAGCTTAACGCAACACTCATGTCGTTTGTGTAGCAGCCACTCCGCTCTAATCCAGTTGCAGCCAACCATTAAGTTAAATGCAATTCCACGCCACGCCTTTTGCCATTTTTATATATAAATTTTTGCAAAAAGTGGTCGCCATTTTTTTGCAATTTCTTTATTTCACAAGCCTTATAAATTTCTCAAGTGCTTGCAAACCCTTTTGCTAAAGCACAAACAGAAGAAGAGGAAGAAAAAAAGTATTTTAAAAAAACACAACCAGACCTTCACATCAACCCTCTAATTCTAACTTCAACACATTCAAGCGCATTCATTCATTCGTCTGCCATTTCTGGTCCTAAATGATTATGATGATGATGTTTTATAGTACAATTCATTATTGTTGTTGTTCCTGCTTTAATGTCTATTGTTTATGTTTTTAAAAGAAAAGCATTCGAGCATAAAATTTGTTTGCATCATCATAGTGGCACATAAAATATACTTAAAGCACGACACTGTGATGCACCCATACACAAGCATTCAAGTGCACATTGTTTGCATTTATAAACATGCAGCATATGCATGTGTGTGTTAGTTTGTGTGTGTGTGTGTATCTTAATCTCATTCGAAAAGACAACAAACATTAGAGCAAAGCATGGCATATCACAAGCACACATACACGCCTGCATAATATTCCTGCTGCTCTATTATTATTTATTACTGTAAAATATCCTTAAGGATCATGCACGTGTATAATGTTATTGTTGTTGCTGAAACTTCAAATTACTTCTTAATATTGTGGCAGATTTCAGAGCACTTATGCGTCTACCATCAGGACACATGTCCTTTTGCCAACAAGCAAAAACGAAAAAAAAAAAACCAAATGCTGTTGACGTCTCAATATGTTGAACTGTTCTGCTGTTGAGGGGAGGTCGTTGTTGGAGTTCTCAAAGAGAGCAAAACATTTTTTCTGAGCCAATTTTTGTCAGAATGAGAGAAATAAATCGTTTGAAACATGAATATTGAAGATACTCTTCTTGAAATATTATTTTTGTAGTTGGTGCTATTTTTTACATAAAATTTTTATAATAAATTTTTATAAAAAAAAATTTAATCGAATAATAATCGATTATATGGCTGGTCTAATAATATTGATATGGTATAGTTTTATTTGTTGAAAAAGAAAACCAAATATTTTTATTCGAATAATATAAAATTACCCGATTAATCGAATAATATAAAATTACTCGATTAATCGAATAATTTTTATTTTATATATTTTTGAATATAGTTTAAAAATAACAGCAAATATCTTATGTTTTTGAGCTATTAACTACAAAAAAATTTAAATTATTCGATTAACCGAATTGTTCGGTTATTATTCGATTAAATTTTGACCTCAAATAATCAATTGCCCTCACAGTCAATCGATCAATGTAAAATCTCGAATAATAGTAAATTTTTCGATTATTGTTTTATCAAATGTTTAATGCGATTAATCAATTATTTTCGAGATTAATCGATTAATGGAAAGTTTAAAATAACACTAAATTTTTCCGATAATTATTCTATTAAATATTTAATTCGATCAATGAATTGTTTTCGCGATTTTTCGATTAATGGGAAACCTCGAATAATATAAAATTTATCGATTACTCGATTAAGTTTTTAATTCGATTAACGACTTGTTTTCGCTATTAATCGAATAATACTAAATTTTTCGATCATTATTTGATTACATTTTTACCTCGAATAATCAAATAGCCTCGCGGTTAATCGAACAATACAAAATCTCAAATAATGCTAAATATTTGGGTTATTAAATTTTTTATTAAATTAATCAATCATTTTTGCAATTAATCGATTAATGGAAAATCTCAAATAATACTAGATTTTTCGACATTTATTTGATAAAATTTTTGCCTCGAATAGTGATTGCTCTCGTGATCAATCGATTGATACGAAATTTCGAATAATACAAAATGTTTCGATTCATATCCGATTAAATTTTAGCTCTAATAACTAATTGTTATCGTAATTAACCGATTCATACAAAATTTCGATTATTATTCTATTGAATTTTTTATTTCGTTAATCAATCATTCCCACAATTAATCGATTAATGGAACATCTCGAATAATCGATATATTTCTATAATTATTCGATTACATTTTTTATTCGATTAATCAACTACTCTCGTGATCAGTCGATTGATACAAAATTTCGTATAATACCAAATTGTTCGACTATTATTCCTTAAAATTTTTTTATTAATCAGTTATTCTCGCAATTAATCGATTAATGGAAAATCCCGAATAATACCGAATTTTTCGATTATTTTTCGGTTACATTGTTACCTTGAATAATTAATTGTTCTTATCAGTCAATCGACTGATAAAAAAAATTTAGGATAATACTAAATTTTTCGATTATTATTCGATTAAATTTCTTACTCGACTAATCAGTTGTTCTTGCGATGCATCGATTAATAAAAAATCCTGTTTTTAAAGTTCGGTCGAGCATCATAGATAGATTTGTATCGAACATATTGTGTGTTGAATTCTCATATCCTTTTCAAAACTTTTTGAGTACGCAGTAAAATTTTGAAAACTTTTCACATGAAACGACTGAAGATCGAATTCCCCAAAAAGTTGTCATGCGACTCTCGTCCTCTGCTCTGCACTATTCACTTGTGGGTACTTCAAGGCTACTTTAGACTTTGACTCATAAATCGATTTAGTTCACAATCCCACAAAAAGATGGATCAAGTAAAGTTGGTCATATCAAAACACTTTTTTTTGTAACAACAAGCAAAATGTTGTTGACATTCCCTTCCGCAAGAAAGTGAGAGATATAAACACGTCATACATGCGAGCATGTTCTTCATGCCCAGCACGAATTCTGGTGCAAACAAAATTGTACAACAAAACAATCCTGCTACGAGCAATAAAGTCATCATGAATGCTGTTGGAGTAGCTCGTTCCCAAAGTGCTTCTTGAACGTGTAACGGCATCTGCAAAACGTCCTGTGCCACAATCATGTTTCATTGACAGCTTTTTACTTGTTCCTTTCGGTTCATAAAATATTATTTTTCCAATTCCCAAACTGCTGCTGCATAATAAACAACACCAACATTCAAATTTCACAAATATTTTGCTTCTATTTTGTTCGTCTTGTTACAACAACAATCATTTGCTTCCTAAAGCTCTGCTGCATAAGTCGTGTAAATACTGTAACCGATGTGTGTGTGTGTGTGTGTGTGCATCTGTGAATTAGAATACGAAGGCGAAGGTCCTTAAGTTGTACAATAAACAAAAAAGTGGAATTACGTTCAAGATATAAGTCGTATGGTTGGTTCCATGTGAAATCGACCAAAAAATTTTGACGCGGACCCTTTCGATTTGGATGAAATTCTTTAAGAGGCTCTCTCTCGTTCTACTTACAACTTTTTTTTTCCAAAGTCTAGTCATATTCCAAATTTTATAATTTGGCAGGATCTGTTCAGTTTATTTTTTGAATATCTCGAAAACTATTTTAAATACAAAAATCATTCTGAAGTCATTTTAAAGGACTTGGGGCCACAAAATACAAAAAAAAATCCAAGCCCTCACTCATTATTATTAACGGGTTTGAGAGATAAAAAATTATATCTTGAAAAACACAAAATACACATCCTTCAAAATCGCAGGACCTTTCACTATCTGTGGACTTGGTTTATTTAATTAAAATTTTGATGGCAAAGAAAAGCGATGAAAAAAAGCGCACTTTTCAGAATAGCAGAATCCTTAAACAACGATTAGCGCTGTTTAAAAATAAAATACAAAATTTTTGGTACTCTTTGTGGGAAGTGTCCTTTTTAAAATTCTCTAATTTTATTTACTGTGCAGATCCTTTTTTTTTCCAAAGTTTTATTGAAAAACTCAAAGTGATCAATTAAGCAAAAAACAACGTGTGTTGTGGACTCTCTAAATAAATTGTTTCAACATTAAAACAACTCTTAAAATTGCAAAAAGTCTAGATAATTTTCGAATGAAATCAAAATGTAAGAAAATAAAAAAAAGTGATCAACGAGTTCTTGTTATGACTTCACATATTTGCTTAGACTTTTTGATTATTGAAATGGAAGTTTGAAATAATATTTTTAGTTATTCTAGGAAATGTTGGGTAAAGGTTCCCTGGTGATCAGCATTAGCCCCAGTGAAATGTGCATAGGAAGGAGCTCAAACCCCTCAATTGATCAGTTTGAACTTTTTAGTAAAAATTTGGGAAACAATCGGCACAATATATTGAAAATTAAAAGGGTAAAATCTTCGATTAATTGAATTTTTAAAATTTCAAAACTTTGCAGATATTACACTTTTCAAACAAATACAAGTAAATTGTTTCTTTTATTATATTCTAGCACCAAACATTTCCTTCGACCTTATTTAAGGATTATTTTTGTGTAGGAAGTGGTTTCTGAGATATTGTAAAAATAAACTGAAAAACTCTGCAAATTATGAAATTTTGAATACGACAGCAGTTCGATTATTTCATTAAAGATTTTGGAATTGAATCAAAAACTATAACTAAAGAAAGAAACAGCACATCCTTTAAAGTTTCAGGATCTTTAAATGACAGTGGGCACTTTTACTAAAAAAAATTTATTGAATGAAATTTCAAAACTTTGCAGATGTTACATTTTGTCAAAAATTTAATTATTTATTTATTTTATTTCGTAGCACCAAATATTTCCTTTGAAGTGACTTAAGAATCATTTTTGTGCATGAGATGGTTTTCGAGATATTGAAAAGATAAACTGAACCAATTTTGTCAAAATCTTCGAAATTTTGAAATTTCGAGCGTGACAACTTTGATAAAAATATTTTTTATTTTATATACTTTTTCGTTGTTATAAAAACTATGTAGCATAAATATTATTCATATCGAAAGAGGTCGTGCCTAACTTGTATGCGATTTCAAATGGAATGACCCATATGTTATTAGGCTTTTTTCAATATTCGATTTGTTTGTTACATATCTCGACCCAGTACACAGTGACTTCCTAATCTAAAGTTGACTGTGCTATTAATTCTTCTAATGCCGCATCTGTAGCCACACTTTTTGATACCATCAAAAACTGCGTCCTCAAGCGTAATCTGAAAGCCGACGGCACGATATAGAGACGTGTAGGGTCGTTACAAAAATGTGGTCCTGCTGCAATGAAGGGTCCCCAATATAATAAATGAAGTAGGGCCTTAGGGATATATCGAGGCTTATCACAGTTGTGATGGGACCCTGGACCATTGAAAGACATGCTTATGCGACAGGCCTGCTCTATAATGTTGTGGAGGAAACAGGCAAGAGACAGTTGTCCATATTTCGGGACACCCATTTGTAGGAGGCCATATATTGACCGAACTCTCAAAGTTATCGGAGATTGATTTAAGAGACCTGATCCGATATTTCAAAGCATCAGAATGGTTATAGTAAAAACAATCGGAGCTGTAGCTGCAACTGAATAGATCACCTTGTGGTCTGTGTAACCAGTGTAGTGATCGGTCAAAAAGGAATCACTTTGATCTTATTGGACAGTCACTTAAAACAACCAACAACAACTCGTCTTTCGCAGATTTCAAATTAATTCCCAAAAAAATCAAAAAATCTCTTAAATCAGGCACAAACCTTCCGAAATGAATTGAGACTTGCCAGTGGAACCGTTTGGTGTTTTTGCAAAATGTTCATAAAAATTATTTGAAAACGTGTTAGAATAAAATAAAAGCAACAGTATTAAGCCCTGCTTAAGTATTATATTTTTTTCAAATAATAAATGCTATTGAAGTAGATAATTTTAATTAACGAACTCAATGTCTATTTAAAAGCTTTCAATTATTTATAAAACTAAAATATTCAATAATTATTGTATTAACAATCCAAACCCTGATCAAGTGGGGAGGCGCCAAAAGTCTAGTTATTTTGAATTAAATTAAATCACTATCGGGATCATCTGTTTCAGAATAAAACCTTAATTTTAGGCAAAATAATATTTCAAAAAAGTACTACAAATTCATTTAAGACTTCCGCTCGAGATAAGCTATTCGTGTGTGTGTGTGTTTGAGTGTTCAAAAATATATTTGAATTGAAATAACGAAAATATTCCTTTGCAAATCCTTTGAATGTGAAAGCCCCACACACACACACACACACACACACTCACATACAAAATACCTTAAACTGTTAAGTTTCTTATCCGCTACTTTTGTTTTGGGCATGAAATCCCCAGCAGACGAAAAAAATAAATTCTCTTAAGTACTTCACAAGTTTTGTGTGAAACTTGTGACACGTTTGTCAACGTGTTCAATTTCTATTGGGAAGAAAAAAAAAACGTTGCATGTGTTGGTTTGTTGTTATTGTCTTCAAATACCAGAGCAGGGATTGTAAATAGCAGAAGTTTTTTCTTGTAAATATAAATTTAGAAAAGAATCGATTATAAATTGTTTCCATGCGATATCAGCTGAGATATATGTTGTGTTCTTTTGTAAAAAAAAAGTGCTGCATTGCTTACACTTTTTAATAGAAAATGGCAACTTTATGCCGCTTGAAAATAACGATTTTATTACAAGTTAATTCAATATTTTTTACGAAATATTATTTCTGTTTTGAAACTCCTCTAAACTGCTACTTTAGGCTGAAATAAAAGCAAAATAAAAAATGCAAAAAATAATCAAACATCAAAACACCGACTTAAAATTTATTACCATCGGCTTACTGTTGTTACAATTCTCGTTTACTATTTCGTAATTAAGTTTTTTTTCGAAACTCCCGCAAAACTGCCACTTTGGGCTTAAATAAAACTGAAATGAAATAATCAGAAAATAATTCATGAAGAAAGTAATCAAACGTCAACCTAGTCCCGATTTACTGTTGTTACAATTCTCGTATACTTTTTCATATTTAAGTTTGTTTTAAAACTGCCAGTTCGATCTTAAGTAAAAGCAAACAAAAAGTTGATTTATGAGGAAAATAATCAAACGTCAACACACAGACTTAAAATTTGTTACTATCGGCTTACTGGTGTTACAATTCTCGTTTACTATTTGGTAGTAAAGTTTATTTTAAAACTCCTCCAAAACTGCCATTTTGGGCTCAAATAAACCTGAAATGAAATAATCAGAAAATAGTTCATAACGAAAATAATCAAACGTCAATGTAGTCCCGATATACTGTTGTTACAATTCTCGTATACTGTTTTATATTTAAGTTTGTTTTAAAACTCTTCCAAAACCACTTTAAACTTAAGTAAAAACAAAACAAAAATTAATTCATGAGGAAAATAATCAAACATCAAACACAAAGACTTAAAATATGTTACTACTGATTTACTGTTGATACAATTCTCGTATACTCTTTCATAATTAAATTTGTATAACTAAAGACTTTTATCACATTCAACTATCGGCCATCAAATAAGTGATGAAAAGCTTAAGTTACAAATGAGTACCCGTAATGAAAGTGTAGTGGCCTTTGAAAACAGCTAGTCTGCGCTGATGTGTAAAGTTGGATATGTTTTTAAATTGAAATTGTCACGTCTTACTTTACAAAATGCTGACATGAAAATACACTCCTATAAAATGAAAAGAGATCTTAAGTTCGCTAATGACAATTATTTAGAGGGCTTTTTTTTACTTTTTACAAAAATTGGAATCTAAAAGAATTATATCAGCTACTGTCCCTGACAACAAACTAACAAAAAAAAGCTGTAAAAAAACTTAACAACAACTGTTGAACGGTCCCTGGATGAATATCAGAGTCTTAAATTTCATGAGAGCCATGAAAAGAGATGAAAGAAAATTGAATGTTTTCGAATTGAGGCAGGTAATTCAGTTAATTGATCAGTTTGTTGCATGAACAGAAGTTTCAGTAGTTTTTATCGTGAGTAGCAGCACGAGTAACTGCTTTTTAGATATAAAAGTATTAAAATTAATCCTGTAAGCCGGTCGATAGAATTAATTTGCAGTCCAGGAATTAATCCTTTAATAAAAGTTGACAAAAGCAAATTTCTTTTCAAACTCTTGACCCGGAAGAATGCAGAATCCAAATTACAGCTTCCGCAATTTATTTATTTTTTATTTTATTTTTGCTTTATTTTTTGATTTCGTATTTCGAAATGTCTCAAATACCAAGACGAACCGATACTGCCGAACTTTCGAACAGAAAATCTATCCAAAATGCCGATGAGAATAGAGATGGATGGATATGGTCAGACAAACATTTCAGCACGATTTTAAAATGTCTTTTGTTACGATATTTTTTTTTTCCTATTAATTTTGTACCCCGAACTCCAAGACGGTGGACAGACAAGTTGTCTGTCTTGCTGCTGATGGTATTTCGTCTTGTTGCATGTTTAATTTGGTTTATTAGATTCCAAAATACAAACAACAATAACGGACGGCAGCGAATCACAAAACTGAACTGGTTTTAAATTTCAGCGCCACTTTAAATCCATGAAGTAGCAGCATAGCCGGGACTAAAAAAAAAAAATATAAAAAATTGGGCGAAAAGTACTCTTGATAAAGTTTATTTGCCATTTAAGAAAAGTGGCTGGGCTGGCTCCTTCTTTTACTTCTTTTCATATTATTTGGAACAATCAAATACCTTAAACTACAGCAATAAATGAATAATAAAACTACAACAACAATAAATAAAATGTAAAATAAAGTGAAATAAAAATAAATAAATTGTGAAGAATGATGACGATGATGAGGATGACAAAGATTTTTTCTCAGTCTTTTGTGCAGTGAATTGAAAATGAAATGCAAACGCAACAACGTTACGGTTAACAAAAGGACTTTTGATTTAGTTTTTTTTTCACTGCAATACACTAACAAAAAACTACGATTCAAAGTGAAGAAGTTGGAAACATTCAATATCGAACTATTTTTATTATTACAATTCGAATTATGTTTTATGTTGGAAGGACATGATAATTAATTTAAGGATTAATGGAGGAGTCACCTTTAATTTATTGTTCAATTCTTACACAGCAAAGTAGAACAGCTGTGTTTTCGAAAGCCGCTACACTTGCTCATCAGCACTCATGTGTATTTTGTTAGGCGGCTTAGCTGAAGGATATGGCGCAAATTGTTTTTGTAATATTATTTTAATTTCAGTTCAACATCGAGTCTCGTTGGCAATTATATTTTAAGTGCAGCCAGACTACTGATCGTTTACTTTCTTCCGGGAGTCTTGGGTTTCACTCCCAATAGTTGACATCTGCGCCTCAGATAATTGTATGGCGTTACGGTTCTTCTAAGGAATTTGCCGCGGTTGCAACTACTTATGTGAAGGCTTTACTAGTGTACAGTCAGTCACAGAAACGGATAAAAATACTTATTGACAACATCACCGACTTATGATCACGTCATCCCGTCGGCATCTGTGCATCGATTTATTTTAATTTGCTTTGGAAATTATATTGAAATTAACTAAAATTTAATTCAGACTTTATGGGCCATTCAATAAAATATTTAACTCACACGGCAGAGTAGAACGGTGCTGTTTTCGAAAGCCGCTACATTTTCATGTGTATTTTTATCTTAAATTGATTTGGTTTTTATTTAAGTCTTGTCTTGGTCAATTAGAATCTAGATGATTCCTACGCAGTTCCATGTCCCCAAATATGGTACCGATTATTTCTCTAAGAGATCGGCTGGTACATGGCTGCGTAAATATGTGTGTGTCTCGACAGAATTAAAACTGGACATTCACAAAGAAAGTGAAAAACTGTTCTTTCTCTTGTTTCTTTACGACAACTACAGTAGAATTCATTATATAGGGTGTTTCTTATAGAGTGATACAACTTTGAGTTGGCAACACTGCTTTAATTGACCACCCTTTTAACAGCTGATAGTTGCTTTTTGTTTAGTTTGCTGTGACATTTTGTTATGGATCGACTTACACCAGAGCAACGCGTGCAAATTGTGGAAATTTTTAATCAAAATAATGGTTCTGTTCGTCAAACTTATCGTGCACTTCGTCCATTCAAAATTTTATTTTCCGATAAAGTTCATTTTTGGTTGAATGGGTACGTCAATAAACAGAATTGTCGCCATTATATCCACAGAAAATTGCTGTTTTGTGCGGTTTATGGGCTGGCGGAGTCATTGGTCCATATGTCTTCCGAAAACGGTGATGGTCAGAATGTTACGCGCCAGCCGTGGCGGCCACATGTCCGAAATCATATTTAAATATTAATGAAATAAAATTTTCTATCAAATAAAGACCGTTTCATTGATATCAAATATATATTAGTATGTTTTATTACGATTTGAACTTGTATCACTCTATAAGAAACACCCTTTAGAACAGGACCATTTTTTTTAGCACATCCTTTCCTTTTCGCTAATTGTACTGAGCGCCCATCATTCCGTAAGGCGATATTTTTTAACGAATTCTTGTTATAATGGTTCAGATAATTTTTTATTTCAATATGACAACGTTTTCCGACAAAACATATCGTCACACAAAATGCAAAAAACCCTAACAGTTTAGAATATTAACAGGGGGGAAGCACAAAACTTGTCGGCAAGCATAGACAATAAAAGCCAGATTAAAATAAATAAATTTTGTGCTTTTAATCGTTATGAATGGCTTAGAAGCCGTTCATAAGGCTTTCGTACAGAAAATTTGTCTTATAAGTAGTTTATAAGCACGTAATATTTCTTGTGAATAAGACCTTAAATATATAAATATTTGCGTCCTAAATGTCTTATTGTCAAAACAGTTTCCAAACAAATAAACTTTATGATTGTCCTGTAGAATTTGTTAGATAAACTTTTCGCATTTCTTGTGGCGATATTTTTATTTTAGATTTTTGTGTTATAAAAGAACAAAAAAAACAAGAAAAAATAACAATTTGGAAACAAATAATGGTCATATTTTGTCCATATCAATCAAACTTTTCATTAAAAAAAATCCTTGAAATAGATTAAAAATTAAAACGTGATTCTTAAATCATCGTATGAATTGAGTGCTAGATGTTTCATTAATAAAATATGACTGTTTGTTTTGACTAACTTAGATTCGGCATATTTTTTTTTGCTGTGTAACTTCCTGTAACCATCTGAACTGCAATTTTAAATTCATAAAGTTTTGATATCATTTGGCGCCACTGTCAAGCAAAAAATAAAAATAAAGAAGCCAATAAAAAGAAGAAAAAAATTAAATAAATAAATAATAATAAAAAAAAGAAGAATTCGTTAGCAGAGGAGGACGTGCTGCATGAAATTTTTTCCCTTCTTTTTTCCAGTTTTGATTTTCCCTTTTTTGGGAACATTTTGTTTGAGCCATTGTGTTGGCAATTTTGAATAGATCACAACAATACGAGCACATTTCAAAGTTTCATATGTGAATTTCTATGTCATTTCAACTCAATATGTGTGTGTGTGTGTGTGTGTGTGTGTGTGTGTGTGCGAGTGTAATGTTATGCTGTGAATTCAATTCAACTTAAATTCAATTGTTTTAAAACATTTCATTTTCATTTGACTGCATTATTAACCGGGGACAATTGCAGCAGGCATGCACGTACATGTACGGACTTGTTTGGTGGTGCATAATAGTTTGCTGCTCATGAGAGCAATTTTCGTGTCATTATATTTATTTGACGATTTACTTCAAATTACTCGATTAACAATTAATTAAACTACAATTACGTTTTAATCAACTAGTTGTGACCAATTTGTCATTTAATTAATTTATTTATTGTGCCAAGACATATTGATTGATGGCTCGATGCTTTGGAAATGGTGTATAAATTGTTTAATTTATATACAGAAGCCTCCGCAAAAACAATTGAGGAAATGATTTGTGTGGAGGGGATTCAATTGATCTGAAGACTTGGCAGAACTTTAAGTTAGTGGATTTAAGGAAAATATATCAGTGGGTCCGGATTACTTGTATCTCATGGAGATCTCACACCACCTGCCATATAGAAGAGAGTAGGAAAATATTTCTTTTTTAATACAAAATATAAAAAAAAAGCCTGTCCTGCTATCACAAAACTTGTTGAACTCCATTTCAAAGTTGCAAAGCTTTTAAGACTCTGACGATCGTGCATACGTTGAGCGTGTCCCTTTTTGTAACATTTCCGATTAAAGTTTTATTATTGCATTTTCTTATCTGCCATCAGGAAAGCTTTCAACAGCAGAAATGGAGGAGCAGAACAGCGAAAAGAACTACAAACTAAACAGTTACATTTCAGTTAATATCAATTACACTGACAAAATGTTGCAAATTGGTTGCTAAATGCAAGATTTGTTTCTTGTGGCTCATACTTTTTTCTTAATTTCTCTTTTATTTTTTGCTGCTTTAAATGCAAAAGCAAGTATAATATTTCTTATTGTTATCCGTTCACGATCATGATGAATTGAGCGCGGAGGAGAAAAGCAAACGTCCTCAACAATATCAATGGCCTATAACGATTTGTTTGGAATAAAAACAGAAGAAAGAAAAAAAAATTAAATACAAATAAATAAAAGAAAAGAAAAAACAAGAAAACAAAATGCCAAAGGGACTTTACAGCTGCTTAAAGAAAGAAATTGTTAAGAGTTAGTTTTGTGGTTAACTAAAAGGGCTTAATAGCAGCACATATAAATGAAGGAACGGTGCTGCAGTCGGCCAACACGAATCTCACAAAACCCTACTTCCCTAAGAAGTTGTAGTCATCAATTAAAGTTCTAGTAATTTTCCTTTTAATCTTTTAAGGTTTTTTTTATTTTAATGGAGTTTAGAGAACTTTAAAATGGAATGAAAATGGAGAAAGGAGTTTTTGAAATTTCTAGGCAATTTACTTTATTTCAAACATAATCTCCTGGCATTATAATTCAAATATGGCTGGTGGCAAATGAACTCCTCGACTGGGTCGGACTTAGTCTAATCTGGAGGTCCGATTTTCGATAAGCGGTATTGATCTCCACAGAGAAGAGGTTGTTTGCTCATAATCCTTAATTGTGAACTTTTGAAACAAGTAATATAAATATATGCCCGTATATCAGCAATAACGCGGCGCATGCTGTCATGGTTTCAGGCTTGCCGGCACGGACTAGCGGCTTTAGATATTCCCAAAGGAAATAGTCTAGCGGCGGCAAATTGGAAGCCAATGAAACGGTCCGAAAAATGAAACTATAAGGTTGCCAAAAGCATCCTTCAAAAAACAAAAAATAATAATAATAAAAAAAGATATATATCAATTGTATGACGACCCCTGTGACATGATCGTTAAATTGATGAAATAAAAAAACAGTAACCGCGGCTCTACGGAGGTCACCATTGATGTAACGTATCGACCAGCATCGTTTTTTTTGTTTGTTTTTTTTTTTTGAGTAGGACTAGCACTCAGGGGACAACCCCTACATATGCATTGCATTGCGCTGGAACTGGAAAAGAGGGGATAGTGTCAGAAGGAGCATTAAAAGATAGAAAGGTTTTTGTAGCTCCTTTTTACTTTTATTACATCGTCAGTGAATTTTTTGCTACAGATACCGACGAAGGAGGGTGCTGCTTTATCCTGCTCTTTTAGTACCTGACAGTGTTAATCGCTGTCGTTAAAGTTCAGCGACCAGTGCTATGCCTTCGCCATTGAGACAAACCGACAACAATTAACACAATCCTGCACACTGATGCAGATCAGAAATATCCGACACCATATTGATGACTGAGTGTGCAGTCGAACTCGGGACCTCAGGCATCGCAGTCTTGTGTCTTACCATGTCAGCCAACAGTGCCTCAAAAGAAGTGCGGATCAAAGATTCCACCAGCCCATAAAAGACACCAACTAGTCAGTTTTCTAGATGTAACGGTGTCTCGACATACTCTTGAGGACTTTCATCACTCCAAATGCGGCATCCGGTCAAACAAGTGATCGCCATTGCTAAACAGAATTAGCTTATAAAAATTGGGAGCAACGTATTTCGATGAGAACCATGATTTTCAACGTAAATTTTTCATAATTCTCCCGGCTTCAGTCTATTCATATTGAAATATCAAACCAAAATAATTATAAATCGCTTGACTGCTGATCAAAAGACCGCCAGTTTAAGCAAGTTTTACACCCCTATAAAAAGCACCCTTTACCCATGAACGGGAGTAAGTTAGTTCACCTTGCGAGGGGCCAATAATTTTTATTAATTTTTATTTTTATATTTATTTCCTTAATCGAAATGATTTAAAATACTTTTAGTACATGGGAAACTTTTTATTATATTCTTTTTGAAACCGCACTCGTATTGTGCTGGATCTGGGAAAGGAGGGGCTGGTGTTTAAGACAAAATTTATGAGGATTAAAACGTACGAGTTTTTTGTTTTTCAAATTATTTAAAAACATCAAAATCGATTTCACAGATAATAAAATTTTATGTAAATTGTAATCAAAATAATCAATTTGTATTTATTTAAAGAATTATATTATATTTTAACACAAAAATTTTAAATAAACGCACAAAATTCTTACTCTGTATTTACACAAAAAGAAAATATAATCGAAAGTCTCGCCAGTTTCTCAAGTGTTCACACAGTCAGTCAATTGTAATTCTAATTTCAAAATGCTTTCGCTGCGAAATATTTAATGAAAATAAACTTTCTTTTAAAGTGAAAAAAGTTGAAACTTGAATCCAGTATTGCCGTGTTGTCGGTATCATAAAATTACTCAAAATAGTAACAAAATTTGTTCTTAACGCTTTAAATTTTTGTAAAAAATTTACATAATTTTTTTTCAAATTTACCAGAAATTAGCTAATTAACATTATTTGTGCTAATAAATTGATATAAAACTCATAAGCGGCAACACTGTTCTTTCATTTGTCATTTAATTTGCCTTAAAAGGCAAAAATTAAAAAAAAATTCTCTTGCAAGTTGAGCTACAAATAAGAAAAAACGTGTGTGTGTGTTAGTAACAAAGTATGAGTGTATTGTGTTTTGCAAACTTGCACTTGCATGTGTAAAGGCTGAATTAATGGTATGTTCTTTTCTGGAAAAGTGTTGCCTTCTGAGCATTGTTGTGTTCGTTTAAAATAACATGAGGCACTTTTTACAAGAACAGCATATCCCTTTCAAAATATGTTGTGAAAAAAACTCGGTCAACATGCCACATATTGTTACACCCAAATTTAGTACAGGGGCAGATTCACCCGTTTTTTGAAATATATTTCCCTTTTTAATATACAATCAAGAGAGTTTTCGTATTATTTTTATATTTGCGAATACAATTCTTAAAGGTTTTGGTTTACGAGCTGGTAGTATTAAAATTATGGCTAATAAAATTTTGATTAAATATTTGTTTGAAGCGATTAAATAGTTAATATTTATCTCAGATTGAAGTTATTAAAACGCATTATTTTCCACAGACGTGGCTTTGTTTTTGTAAAAATTATTTCCTGCTTAAACGACAACGCAAAAGATGCCACAATCTTTTTGATAAATTTCTAACTTTAATTGTGAGTTTTTGGTTTCCAGACGTTTTGGTTTAGGCATCCTGCTTCCATTAATAAGCTTTTGGTATGAACTTTGTGAAATATTTAGGCCAATACTTTATGAAGTTCCAGCCTATATAAACTACTACTACTACACCTTTTAAACAACTTTAAAGTTCTGAATCAATAACTATAAAATTAGCTTAAGAAAAATTTAAATAAAATTTCTGCTCAAAAAATATAAATTATATTTGCCAACGACACGCTGTTTTTTGTTTAATTAAAGTAACTTCAAATATTTCCTTAAGTATTTTCCATTGTCGTTGTTGCACTTCCAGAGTTTTAACCAGCGACGGCATTTGCTGCAAATGTTGGCAACAACAACTGCAAAGAACCGCCAATAATTACTATTCAACGTTTATTAAATGTAACACTTGTCGTACTCCACACCACCCACCAGCTTCCCCTTCTTTAGGGGAATTAAAAGAACAAAATATGCAAAGAAAAAAAAAAGTGGAAACGTTAAAGAAAAATAAATACAGAAATACAAATTAAAGAAAAGTACTCAACAATAAACACAAGTTTTACACGATGCCAACGAATTAAATAATATGCGAAACATAATTTTTGAGAGAAGGTAACCCCGGGAGGCAGCAGACTTCTTTTGGTTTAAACAAAAAAAAAAAAAGATTATAAAAAAAATAAAAACATACATAAAAACATTTCAACATTATCTTTCTATTATAAATTGTTTATATATGCTTTCACTCCCGATTTTTGCAACACCCAGATTTTGGCTGCCAGATATTTTTTTTTTCAAATTTATTTGTAGGAAATTAGATCAGTTCGTTTTATTTAGCAGAAAGAAATTTAAAAGTTTAATAACAAAACTTTTATAATATCGCCGAATTTGTTAAATTTCTTTTTCAACATCTAAAAAATCACCTCATACGCAAAATTGAATTTTTTATAATTTCAAAATCGAATTTCAAAAAAATTTTTAATTTTAAAATCCAATCCAAGCCCGCATGACACCTAATTTTATTAAAGAGTTTTAAAGAAAAAAAATTTATCTTAAAAAAGAAAAACTAAAATTTACTTCAAACAACATTTAGTGCGATTATTAGAAAAACGTTCAGCAAAAAAGATATGAACTTTGGGATTAATTAAAAATTTGGAATTTCAAAACTTTACAAATATTACATTTTTACAAAAAACAAAAACTATTTTTTAAATATTGTAGCCTCCAATAATTCCATAAGAAAAAAATTTGTGTATGCGATGGTTTTCAATCTCTTGGGAACTCAGACTATTTTATTAGAATGTTTGAAACAAAAATAATTTCATAATAATAATAATAATAATAATAATAATAATAATAATAATAATAATAATAATAATAATAGTAATAATAATAATGTACCATCGTATTGGCCACACTTGATGACCAACTTTTAGCAGAAACGATCCACTCTTTAAGTTCCTCATTATAACCATTTAGAGAATCCACAATGGTTACAAACAGTGGGCCCAGACGTGGCAAAAAAAAAATACTAATAAATAAATAAACTTGACCTATTTTTTATTATTAACAAAAAAAAAAAAAAAAAACCATACCAAAAAGGGGTAGGATTTTCCCTCTTGTAGCTACGAATTTTCAAAAAGTACCAACATATCTCCGAAATATTTTCATAAGAACGAAACCTGCTAAAAGCTTTCTGGCATAAACTAACGTTTAGTGCATATATTGTGAAAAAGTACCAAGTGCTGTATATGTATATATTTTTTTACCCCTAAAAGTACGTAAATCAAAAAGCACCCAACACGTGTCGAACTATTTTTGAATATTATTTTGTAGCCCTTCAAAATTTTTAGTCCATCTATCGCAGCTTCCAAGATACACAGTTACCGATTTTACCCTGTTTGCTCCTTTTTATTCCCTTCTCGAATCAAATTCCGAAAATTCCTTCTTGCCGTCATTGACTGGTAGTGAGTCAAGATGGATTTTATACGTGTTTACACACGCACCTTATTATGAATACAAAAACAGTACCAAAATGGGCACAATTTTACCCCTTATAACTGCGAAGTTTAAAAAAGTACCAAAACATATTCGAGTTTTTTGTTTCACAAGATTAAAATCCGCTGCGAAGTTTTCTGCCAAGTACGATAGTTTAGACGATGTCTGGATTGGGAAAAAAGTACTAAATATAATACTTCGGCGAAAAGTACGTGTATGAAAAAGTACCGAATACCTGACGAATTATTTTTTAGAATTATTTGTAAGTTTTTTAAAATTTTAGTTCAGCTGTCTTAGTTACCAAGAGAGAAAAATATCGATTTTATCCCTTTTTATTTCCATTTTTGTCCCAAAATTCCTTCTTAGTGGATCTATACTTCGGTAGCGGAACTCATATACAACATTTAAAGTTTCTACTTTTAGTGGTTCGGGAGGGGTGCTGATGAATCAGTCTATCCATAAATCAGTGAATTCACGTTCCACTTTTTTTCATTTGCAATGATAAAAGTTTTTTATATAACTCATTCAAAAACTTATTTTTATGAAATTGCTTATATGTTTTGACTGGAACTGGGATTCAGGCAGAGGGTTCTGCCATTTCATGTGTAGTAACACTCCGTCTATACAGTTCAGAGACAAGTGCTTCGTCTAAATTTTTGGAACAGGCGACAACAATTAGCACAACCATGCGATAATAAAGAATATGTCTGAATGGGGGATGTCTGATGGGGGAAATGGGGGATTTCAATAAAATTTTTCTTGTGTTACACTTTCTATGATTTTCTTTTGCAGAAGCTCTCACTTACAAAAGACGATGGGATACATAATTTCATTATATTTTAAGAAAATTTTTTTTCAGTGATTTTTTCTTAACAATTAAATTTTTGTACATAAAAATAAACGTTAAAGGGTGATCTCTTTTTCTTGTTTTACAAAACGGGATGTTTTCAGCTGGTGAAAATGTGTGTTTGTTAATAATTTCGAATTCGCTACAACTTTGCGATTCCCGCTCTTGGCATTCGTTCTCTTGTTTTTAATGAAAAGTTTCCCTGGAAACTCAACCATCAATGCTGAACGCAACTTCAATATCGCACACCAAAGACAATCCAAGTTAAACCGAAAATAAAACAACAATAACGATCCCAGTAAACCAGAGTCAAGCAACTTTAAAACGTTGGCTTTATCGCTACTATTTCAAATGTAGTTTTCAACCATGTTGCAAGGCTACATCAGTGTTGCCAGATTTTTAAAGGTTCAAAATTTAGAAATTAAATGATATTATATTCAAAGAAATTAACAACAACTTTCAAAATAAAGTGGGAATCAGATCGATAAAAAAAATGATTTTCGTTTTTTAATAAAACTATAATTTTTTTAAAATTATTTGCAAATTATAAATACTCAAACATATTATGTACCAAATTAAAAAAAAAAAAACGCCAAATCGTGTTCTAACTAGCAAATGTCTGCTGGGATTTAAGCAACACCAATCAGGCTGCCAACTGTAGAACCGCCAACAAATCGATGGCAAGTAAAGAAACATGCCAACAGTACACAACACAACACTACAACACAACACCAGCTACACAAGCCCTCTTGTAATAATAACAACAAAATGGTGCATGCGATTTCATGCACACGAACATATTGAACAAATGCAGGCAGTTAAAATGAAAATGAAAACAACAATTAAGCTGAGCAACAAATATTCATTGCGGTTTCAACTTGGCATATTGCTTGCATCTGGTCTGGTCTGCTCTGGTTGCATGTTGTATTATTTTATTTTCTATTGCCAAATTGAACTTGCAGCAGTAAATATTCATGTGCGAAGGCACTGCATCTTTAACTAGCGAAGTGCTCGCTCGCTTTAAAAAGAGTTCTTTTTTTTCTTGCAACATGCATGTGCACGTTGTGCACTCGTATCAGTTGCATGAACATGAAATGATTTTACAGAGTAGATCACAACTACAGCGACAGGCGTCAAGCGGATTTATGTAATTATAAGAAAAATTAACTTAAATTCTTGTTCTGTGATAATATGCGAGGCGTATTCAAAAAATTAAGTGAATCTTTTATATATCAAACTTTAATAGATCAAATTTAGTTATAACTCTGGCTTACAGTGCTGTTGTTGCCGCTAAAAGTAAAACTGGTTTCAAGTCTATGCGATACCCTGATTAAAACTGAATAACCTACAGGGTGCTGCTTGAAGTCTTCTTTATTAAAAACTCTTATTCATTTAATTGGAAGTTTAACGTAATATTTTTTAAAGGATCCCTTTGGATCTGCGTCCGCCCTAAAGAAATACTCCTAGAAACTCGCTTTGAATTGAAATCTTTAAAATAATTTAGAAAAAAATCACCACGATTAAAATTAATTGAAAGTGTTTTTTTCGCTTTTCACAAAAAACATATTCAAATATCTTGAAAACTGTTTATTTAATTTTGGCAAATTTTACGCTGTTAAAAAGATTTGTTTTACAGTGATTTTGGAGCCGCTAAAAGTAAAATTGATTTCAAATACTTTTGGTACCCTGATAAAAACTAAATACCTACTCTTTAAAGTCTAATTGTAGGCTTCGAGATATTCGCGAAAAAAGTCTTATGATTTTGAAGTTTTTTGAAACTTCTTATTCAATTTATAGGATTTTTAGCGTGATATTTTTTGTTTTTCTGCGAAACAATGGGTAAAGGCTCCCTTGAGATCTGCGTCCGCCCTAAATAAATTCGTCAAACCTAAAGTGCACTTCGTCCATTCAAAAGTTTATTTTCCGATGAAGCCCATTTTTGGTTGAATGGGTACGTAAATAAACAGAATTGTTGCACTTGGAGTGAATCGTATACACAAGCTTTTGTCGAAAATTACTGTTTGGTGCGCTCTATGGGCTGGTGGAATCATTGGCCCATGTGTCTTCAAAAACGATGATGGTCAGAATGTTAATGTTTGTGAAAATTCGTGTTCCAAATTGCGCCTTGCACGCGCCAGCCGTGGCGGCCACACGGCCGAAATCATATTTAAACATCAATGTCATCAAATTTTCTATCCAATAAAGACCGTTTCATTGATATCAAAAATAGTTTACTATGTTTTATTATGATTTAAACTTGTATCACTCTATAAAAAACACAATTTGTGTTGGCATTATTACGGTCTTGGCTTTGACCACGCATTTTATAGTCAAAATTTACAAACAAGCTACGCTGTGACACATCATGTGAAAAAGGATCTGAAAGGATCACAAGGCGTGAGCCAACCGATATGCCGACATCTTCAACAATTCCTTTAATAATGATAGAACGATTCCCCCAACAACTTTCTCAACATCCTCATCGGATGTTAATGTTCTGGGGCACCCAGGACTAGCCTGATCATTCATACATTCTAGACCATTTTCGAAAAGCTTTCGAGGTCAGTAAAAATATTATTTAATAAGCGAAAAATTACCGCCTACCACTAACAACATTTCAAGTGCCTTTGAGTAGTCAGTTTCAGTATGTGCACAAAATTTTATGCAAATTTCTGGGTCCACTCTTTTTGAGGTCGTGAAAATCAACGAAGTCAACCTCGCACAAACAAATTAAACCCGCCGAATAGCTACTCGTCAAACCGAGAACACCCGCTCGAGACGAGTACCACATAATCGAAACTTAAAAATTCACCCTAATTTTTTAAACCGACCTCGTAGTTATCTCGCCGTGACTCTCACGGAAATCGCTTCCACTTAACTAACTTGCATGCGAGTGCATCCATTATTATTTCTAAGTATTATGATCAATTTCTAAAGAACGGAATGCATAAAACATCTCAATAACACAACTCCTACTTCAAATAAAACTGATGAAAGCAATTTACGTCGAAATTGCACTCATAAAATGTGTTTCAGATTTTTGCTTTATTCCCTCCAACATACCAAAAAAAAAAGGAATAAAAAAGTCTTGCAAACTACTTTCCAGCAGGAAAAAAATTTACAAAATAAATAAATTCAATCTTGTAAGAAATACAATGCCAAGAAGGAAACTTGAAAAAAAACTATTCAAGGATTTTCAATTTTCTTCTAATACTTGCGAGTAGCAACTTAAGAGGCAACGAAAAAATCATGCACACAAGAGGAGGACTACAACTTCGTCATTGACTTGTAGTGTGTCGTAGAGATGAGTTCTTGCAGCAAACCGTTTGACAGGCAGCAGCTAACTGCTGTGGCCGCATTGTGTGTTGCATGCAGCATCGGGCTTTGTTGCATTGGCAACGCAACAGTATCGTTCTTAACAACGATTTAAAATTCAAAATTGCAATAAATTGAGTGCGTTTCTTGCTGCTCTATTCAAAGACGCTGTTGCAGAACGATGACAATATTATTTTGCTGCTGCATAATCGTACAGTGTCTAGCAAAAGATGTTGCAAAATATTAAAAATTCTCATTCTCGAATCAAATAGGACTTTAAAAAAAATTTAGAATACGATAGAAAGGACAAGTAACACAAATTGTGTGTGAAAATTTTTGTTTTTATTGAGAAACCACTTGACGGAATCAGGCTGATATTATCTGCTACTTTTTGTAAGTGGATGCTACTAAAAAACCTACTTACACCCCTGATCTTCTTCTTTATAGTTTAATTTGGATTTATATTTATTTTCCTAATATCTTTTTTCGTTGGCTAAATGCTTTTCTCAATTCAGAAGGACAAGATATATATTCCGAAGCACAAACAGAGCACAACAGCGGTTTTCGAAAGCCGCTGCAGTCATGTGTATTTTCTATTTACTACCAACTGTTAGGTGGCCTCCGATATAATTGTTCTTTGATTTAATATATCATTGTCTTACTAACAAAAAGTATCCTTTTCAAAGAAGTAGATTTTTCAAAAAAAAGGACCTCTTTCGAGAAAGTACTTTTTCGGACAAGCATTCTTTTGAAAAAGTTATTCCAATGAAGTATCTTTTCGAGAGATAACCTTTTTTGGAAGGTATTTTTTTTCAAAAGTACCTGTTAATAAAAAGCACCTCTACAAAAAACAACTTTCAAATAAGTTAATATCTGTACTTTTTCCATTTAAGTACCTCTTCCATTGAAGTACCTTTTCGAAAAATATCATTTTCTGAAAAGTTCTCTATTGAAAGAGTAATTTTTACATATAGAAAAAAATTGTATTCCAGCGAAGTATCCTTTAGAAAGGTTAGTTTTTCTCAGAAGTACTTGTTTCAAAAAGTACCTCATACTAAAAAGTGCATTTTTCCAAAAAGTACCTCTTTCCAAAAAGTACCTTTGCGAAGAACAATTATTAAAATAAAAAGACCATTCCATTGAAGTACCTGTTCCATTGAAGTACCTGTTCGAAAAGTATCATATTCTGAAAAGCACTCCTTTAAAAAAGAACGCTTTTCCAAAAAGTACCTTTTTTCAAAAAGTACTTTTTCTAAGACCAACTATTAAAATAAGTTAATATCTTTACCATTCCATTGAAGTACCTTTTCGAAAAATATCATTTTCTGAAAAGTTCTCTATTGAAAAAGTAATTTTTACACATAAAATATCTTTTAGAAAAGCTACTTTTTCTGAAAAGTACTTGTTCCAAAAAGTACCTTATTCCAAAAGGTGCATTTTTCCAAATAGTATTAAAAAAAATACCATTCCATTGAAGTATCTGTTCCATTGAAGTACCTTTTTGAAAAATATCATTTTCTGAAAAGCACTCTTTTGTAAAAGCACCCTTTTCCGAAAAATACCTTTTTTCAAAAAGTACATTTTCTAAGTCCAACTATTAAAATAAGTTAATATCTATACCATTCCATTGAAATACCTTTTCACATTGAAGTACCTTTTCCATTAAAGTACCTCTTGAATTGAAGGACCTTTTTCATTAAAGTAACTTTTCAGCAAATATCCTTTTCTGACAAGTACTCTTTGGAAAAAAATATATTTTACATATAAACAAATTCTTTTACAACGAAGTATCCTTTAGAAAATATACTTTTTATGAAAAGTACTTGTTTCAAAAAGTAGCTCTTTCCAAAAAGTACCTTTTCCATTGAAGTATCTTTTTCTTTGCTGAAAAGCACTCTTTCGAAGAAATTATTTTTTACATATAAAAAAATATCCTTTTCCTTTCGAAAAGTTACCTTTTCTGAAAAGTACTTTTTTCAAAAAGTTTTTTCTCCCAAGAAATTTTTTCAAATAAGTCTTTCAGGCTTAAAGATTTTACTTGATTCGATGTGGCAACAGTAACAAAAATTGTTCTCTTGTTAATTGTTACAACCAGAAATTATTTTGTGCCTTGAAAGGAAAATCTTAAATCATTATAAATCAAACATAAAATTAATTCCTGCTAAATTTTCTGTTTGTGTCTCCGCAGGATGCTTTTGCTGCCATTCTTTTGTTTAAGTTAATTTTTGTCCACATTCTGTTTTTGTGAAAACTCTTTATCAATTAAAAAATACTTTAAAAAGGATTTTCGCAAAAGTTTTTTTTTCTATCAAATTGTATGAATGTCCCTCCGAGGTCCAATTAAGTACCACCGAGCAGAACTTTTGCTTTTCCTTTGAAAATTTTGTCCATTAAAATTAAGTGAGAGTTTTCGTTCGGCTAAATTAGACGCTGGTGTGTGACTGTTTCATTTTCTTTTGTTCTCTTCTGTGGACGTGAAAATGAATAGTTTTTGTGTTTTTAAAATTAAAAATAATTTTTTTTTATTATCAATCGCAAGTACAAGTGGTTGATTGACGTAACTTTTCGATCCATTTGCAACACTCAGAAAATAATTGAAATTATGGAAATTCAATAAATAATATTTGAAATAATTTTTTTGCAAAATGCGGTTCAACACACAATTTTAATTTAACTGTGGCAATTTTCCTGAGCGAATAACAAAAAAAATTTGTGAATCGGTTGATCCTAAAATCTATACCTGTAACGTCCCGCCGATCTTAACCGCAAAAATATCGGAACTTTTCTATGCTTTTCAGCTTTTTAATTTTCAAATCAACCGTTTCGCCCGTCATTGATGATGTTTTCGAATCGGGAACGTTGACTGATCAGATATATAATTTCGGCGTTTAAAAAAAAATATATATATTTTCCGAATTTCTTTCTTCACGATATTTCATGAACGGGTTAACCGATTTCCACCCGGTTCACGGTTGTCGACATGATTAGTTTGTGACCTGGAAAACCTTTTAAAAGTTATTCGAAAAAAAAGTAAGTAATATTTTTTAAAGGTTTTTGAGATATTTTAAAATCAACTGGCTCGAATCGACTGAAATTTTAAGAATTTTTGAGTCCAAGAATGCTCCTCAAAATATTTCGTTTCATTCGCCTCACCCGTTCAAATATTGTAAGAGCGTCACATACTCACATACACACACACACACACACCTACACACACATGCACACACACACACCTACACACACACATGCACACACACATACACACAATTGCACACACAGATATCCATACACACACTCCCACACATACAGACAGAAGGACATAGTGACGAGTTGTCAGAAATAATCAGAGAAGCTTCTTAGGACTTCAAATTATGGAGATCTGGGGCCATATTATCGCATTCGATATCGATAGAATTTTCAAGACAATTTGTATACGAATTTCGATCGATATCGAGTACCGTAATCTGCCCCCTGATTTTTGTGAACTTGATTTTTTCGAAACGGAGTAAAACCAATAATTTCCTAATTTTTTACAATTTTTGGAGCTAAAAAATTATTAATATTGTCCACAAATAAATAAAATAAATCAAAATATATTTATTGATCTTTCAAATAAAATATATTTTTTTAAATTAAAATTTGAAATTTTTTGTAAACTTTTCTAATTGCAATTTCAGTTGGCCTGAAGAAAGACCCCGTATTTGATGTCAATATTTTCTTAAAATTATAAAACTTCTTGTGCAAACTTAATGTGTAGAGCAACTAAAATTCGTTTCGGCCTTTTAAAATTATAATTTTTTAATTTTACTCGTGTGTAAAATCTTGTTTACGTATCCTTTTTCCTATTTTTCCTTTTGTGCGATTCGTCCAATTAATTGCAACTTATTGCATTTGGCATAGATTTTTTTTTCGTCCCAAAGTTTGTTAGCAAAGTTTCCAACTGCTCTTTGATTTATATTTTCCGTGTATTTTTTCGATTTGTTTTAATTTGTGTTGCCCGTTCAATAGAGAGAATTCTACTTTGAGTACAGGATATCGGCTACTTTTTGTGGCAGCAAACTCATTTAGCCTTTGAAGGTGGTAAAAGGAAAATAATTGCAAAAATTCGAATGCCACAAATAATGTCATGAAATCATAACGAAAATTTCACGAAGAGAATAAAAAATTTTAGTTTTAATATTTTGCGGGAATGAAAAATGTTGCAATAAAACAGGTTCCCTGTGGAAATGGAATTAGAGGAAATAATTTTTCAATAAAACTTTACTTAAATCAGTACATAAAAGTGAGTTTAAAATTTACTTTGTATATAAACAGACCTCGTATGTGCATATACATAACAAACTTTAATTCTTTGACAGCCGCTTTCTCCTACTCCTTTATGTGAAACAGTACATTTAATTCTATTATCAAATTTAATAACAAGAAAAATTAAATCTAGTCCACAACTATTTTCAGAAAATAAATTTTTTTTGCTTAATAACTTGAAATTGCCGCTTAGCAAAAAACAATTCACTCTAAATGTCATCTAAATGCATATTCGTTCCTTTACCTCTCCCACTCTCTCCCACTCACTCCCACTCTCACTCTCTCCCCAGCATCTCATTCCCTGCAACTAAAAAGTTATATTTTAATTTCCCTTCCTTTTAGCCATTTTTATTACTGCGTTTCTTTATATACCAGCAATTACAACAACAACAACAACAACAACAAACACACACATAAAATTGCTGTTGACAATTAAAGGTTGTTAACTTTCAACAGCCAGCGAATGCAAATAATGAAGCCAAAGTGACAAAAACAGAGAAAACAACAACAACAACAGCAAAAAGCAATTTGCAACTAAACAAAAATAAAAACTTTGCAAAGTTTGCAGAGAATAAACTGCAATAATTATGAAAATATTATGAGAACAACAAGCGGCGAACTGCTGGAATAAGCGAAGGGAAAAAGTGAATTAAAAACTCTGTGATAATAATAAAAATAAAAAATAAAACAACAACACCAACAACAACAACAACAACTCAACAAATAGACACAAACAGAAAAAAATTTTAACTTTAACTTGAAATGAACAGCACAGGATTTGGTTGAAGGATACAGAATTGTATTTCTATTCCAGCTTGGCTGCGGGAGTAGAGATATGGGCTGAGAGTAGGACACACACACACACATACACGCACACATACACACACGAATTTTGAGCAAACAACTCACACTGACAATGCAACTCATTTAAGAATGTACATGTTGGGAGCACACACTTTGGCGGAGTTTTGAAATTTATTTCATATATTTTTCGAAATATTAAAAAAAAGACGGCGAGTTTCTAAAATCATTGTGTGAACAGGTTTGATTTATTTCTTAAAAAGAACCTTAAAAAATGAGGAAATAAAAAAGGAGGCATTTTTTGAAGTTCTTGTCACGGATTCGCTTTATCTGACAGCGTTTCTTTGTGAACTGGCAGATTTATTGTGTCGAAAAGTAGGACACGATAGTCTCAATGCAGCAATTATTGGCCAGTCGTGCGATTTTCCAATTTTTTGTTTCATATACGGCAATCAAGAAGAATATTGTGCTGACTTGCCACAATCAATTGCAACTCTGTTGCGGTAATCGTGTGAACAGTTGGGTAAATATAGGGTGTGTTTTATAGAGTGATATAACTTTGAGTTGGCATTACTGCTTTTTTTGATCACCCATTTAACAGCTGATAGTTGGTTTTTGTTTAGTTTGCCTTGACATTTCATTATGGATCGACTTACACCAGAGCAACGCGTGCAAATTGTAGAAATTTTTAATCAAAATAATGGTTCTGTTCGTCAAATTTATCGTGCACTTCGTCCATTTTTTTCCGATGAAGCCCATTTTCGGTTCAATGGGTACGTAAATAAACAGAATTGTTGCACTTGGAGTGAGGAGGATCCACAAGCTTTTGTCGAAACACCATCACATCCACAGAAAATTACTGTTTGGTGCGCATTATGGGCTGGCGGAGTCATTGGCCCAGATGTCTTCGAAAACGATGATGGTCAGAATGTCACTGCTTGTGAAAAATGGTGTTCCAGATTGCGCCTTGTACGCTTCAGCCGTGGCGGCCACGTGGCCAAAATCATATTTAAAAATTAATGTCACAAAATTTTCTATCCAATAAAGACCATTTCATTGATATCAATAATATATTAATATGTTTTATTATGATTTAAACTTGTGTCACTCTATAAAAACACCCTTTACTAAAATTGTACTCGTGTAGCAATCGAACAACACTATTAACGCCACAAATATGTGACTGACTGTAGAGCATTTATTTTCCCAAGTAAAATAATAAAAATAATATCATAATTTTAGATAACAAATATTAAATATTTAAGAATTTATTTTGTATCAAACAAAACAATAAACAGCTGTTTCTCAGAGTTGCCATATGTTTCTCAATTTGCCGTCAATTCGCCACGATTGAATTTGTGAAAAATGAGACAATTCTGCGACGGCAGAGAATTTAAATGGGACAATTTAAAAAAATTGTAAAAACTGTTGCAATGCGAAAAAGCGTGTGATCATACCTCAAAATTTTAGTTCTTATAGTTTGAAATTCTCAAGGACTTAAAAATACCCTTTAAAACTGGTTTGAGAGCGGGTCACGTGACTCCTTATCTGATGACCGGTTTTCTTCACTCTACGAAAATTAAATAAACTTTTATTATCAATATTAAATTTCAGCGGCTTATCAACTGCCGCCGAATATAATTTTTCACCCACCTAATAATTTCTATATGACGAATAGCAGCAGCAAACTTACACATAAACATTTATGAGAAATTGTAGTAACTTTTCCTTTAAACATGCTCCCAGTTGTGTTCATCTGGCTCTCGTTTTTTCTTATTTAAAAAAACAAAAAAATTTTTTTTACCACATTTTAAGATAAATTTTGTTGGTATTTAAATCAGTTTATAGTTGGCTTGATTGTAGTCCCCGTCCGATGCAAATTGTTTACGATTGTGTGCGTGTGCGTGTGGCTGATGTGTTTTCATTATGAGAAAACTAAAGCGCGTAAAAGTTCATTTCAAGTTAAAAATAAACAATAAAAAAACACCATCGACTTTATGGAGGAATAATAACAACAACAACAATTATAATAAAAAAAATTTCGAAAACGAAAAACGGCGGCAGAAGTAAAGACTGACTACTCTTTAAGGCACACACTCCTCGGCATAAACAAATTCACTCTTTTCGGTACACGCACACACACACTCACACTCACACACACTTACTAACACTTACCTACACATTAAGGAAAAGGAAACGGAAGTAAGAGTGGCAATGCAAGCAGCTACAGTGCATTGAATGCATTCGCATTGAGGAAATAAAAGCACACAAACACACGCACACACACACACACACACACGGCGCATTTAACAGCATTTTTCAATGGAACTGGCACAAGCAGTTGTGAGTCATGACACAACGGCTGAAGGAAGGTGACGTGGTATATGTGAAGTTATTTGTTGAAATTTACAACAACAAAAAAAAAAAAAGTTAAAAATAAAAGAATAATAATAAAGAAAAAAGTATTAAAAATGAAAACGAAAACCCTATTTTACTCGAATATTTTCATAATGAGCGTATAATCAACCAAACCAACATGCTTGACGTATAAACAAATTAAATGCATTTCCAACAATAATGTGACCAACTTTAAATTAAAAAGATATAATTTCTCTATAATTTGTTAAGCGCTCAGGTCAGCTTTTTTATAAAAATATATTTTCATATCGAAATTCTACAAGGAAAAAAATTTAAAGGAATTTAAAGAAAAGTTTTTTAAGCAATTCTGCCCCAAACCAAACATTTTCACATGCATGAGTTTTCGTTAAATTTTGGCATTTGATGATCTTCAGATATGTTTGCAGCCACGGCTCCTTGTAGTTTATTATACCCGATAATACCTCTTTTTTTAAAATAAATGAGGAAAATTTAAAGAAAATTGCATCATTAATGCACTACCCCTCCCTCTAAGCACAACACATAAATTATATCTCCCGCATAATGTTAAGTTGATTTCTTTTCTACAAAAAAGTGCAACATTTTTTACACTTTTTAGTAGATAATGGCCACACTATGTCATTTGAAAATAAAGAATTTATTCAAAATTCATCCAACACCCTTTACGGAAAGTAATTTCTGTTTTAAAGGTCCTTCAAACTACCACTTTTTAGAAAACGACTGAAAAAAGGGCACATTTTACCCAGAAAAGAAAACACTTTATCAAATCAATTATTTCCTAAATAATCTATTTAATTAAATATATTTGATTAAATACACAAAAAAAGTTGTGAAATATCCATCTCAATAATAAACAACAACGAAGAGATGCATCTCTTCATGTTACACATTCTCTGATTGACAGAAATTCTTAAAACAACAACTCCCTTCACTTAATTATTGCACACGAGCATTTGTTTAGAGCTCAACCACAATTATATAATACGAGTGACAACATATTAACACGTTGGGTGCCGTGTGCAACAACAACAAACAAATAATGAAACAATAACAAGGTAATCATATAATAACTAAACAATAACAGCGTCTAAAACTATATTATCCGTGTGCCATGTGTACCGCTGGCTGTCACACAAATAACGGTACAAAATACTCAAAAACTGTTATTGTAATTAGGCATCCTACAAATATATTTTCATATTATATGATGGCACTCAACGCGTTAAGAGCAACAAGTCTCTTATCCCACCAAAAACAAAAAAACGACACATTCTTCTTTAAGACTTCAATAAACCTCGCAAAAGCAATTCGAAAAGTGCAACAACAACATTAACGCATTTTCTTCTCTTATATGTAACGAAAATTAGTTTAAAAGAAAAATTTGGTCACTTCTCATTGTTTTTATTGTTTTGCAAAACAACGATTCATCTCAACCTCTTTCAACACTTGATTTTAGTTCTGGATCTTTCGCGGTAGTGTTCGGTAGTTAACGCGTGTGTATTTGAATCTTTTTTAAAAGTTTTTATAGTAAAAGTTAACCAAATTCAATAAAATTAGTGTTAAATTAAAGGTAATCAAGTTGTGATTAAGGAAAAGTAATTAATCGTGCGTAAAATAAGTTTTAAAGGGTCGAATATTGAATTGAAAAAAGCCTGCATTGAATGTAAGTATCAGATGTGAAAAAATAATGTGTATCTATAACAATTTATTGCAAAAGTACCGGATTTTGCTTTTGATCTTTTTATTGGTGTTAGTGAGACATACAGAGATTTTTTTGTAAATGAAGTGTTTTTTAGGGCAAAATATAAGAAACTTAAACAGGGTGCTCAGAACAAAACGAACTCAAAGCAATAGATATATTAACCAATTAAAGGAATTCTAGTTTAACGCACTTCGCTTAGCACCCGTTACATGTTTTTTTTTGTGTGTGAGTAGGAAGGAAGGAAGTAACAATAAATATATATAGAAGTATCTTTCAATGTTGTGTATGAGTGTTTTTACATTTGTCAGCGGCTTTTGTTCGCTTTATAAAAAAGTTTTCATATACGGAATGTTGCATTAAAAGAAATTTGCAAATAAAGATTCTGCTGGGTGCTACACCACCCGGCATATGGGCAGCTACGAAATTTTGCTTTTTGATCTTTTTATTAGTGTTAGTGAGAGATGAGATTTTTTTTTAGTAAATGAAGTGTTTTTTGTAGGGTAAAATATAAGAATCATAAACAAGGTGCTCGGAATAAAACCAACACAATTGAGTAGATTTATTAACTATTAAGAAGAATTGTAATTTAGCACACTTAAATTAGCACCCGTTAGTTGATTTGTGTGGGGAAAGAAGGAAGTAACATAAAGAATGTTTTTGCTTTTGTTCGCTTTTTAAGAAAGATTTCATATACCGAATATTGAGTTGCAAGAAAATTGCAAATAATGATTCCGCAGGGTGTCTTTTGATCTTTTTGTTGGCATTAGTGAGAGTTAGAGAGAGTATTGAGATATTTAGTAAATAACTCGAAGGAGAATGTTTTTATAGGGCAAAATATAAGTAACTTAAACAAGGTGCTCCGGACAAAACGAATGCAATTCAATAGATATTTATATTAAGTAGTAAAAAAAAGTTTCGTACAACACATTTTGATTAGCACCCGTCATATATTCGTTTGGTTGGAGGAAGGAAGTAACTGAAATAATTCTCTTGTAAGTTTTGTGTATGAATGTTTTTGCGTGCTTTTGCTCCCTTATTTGCTCTGCTTTTGTTCCCTTTATAAGAAGAAAGCTTTCTTCTTATAAATATACCGAATATACCGAATATTGAATTATAAGAAAATCGCAAGAAATGATTCTACGAACAATTTTTTTATGAATTTTATTTAAGATTAGGAAAACTTTTTTTCACAGATTTAGGAGATTGTTTGAATGAAGTACATAGATTGAATGGTACAAATAATTTTATAAGGGACCCTTGTTAGAAGTTTTTTATTAAAAACTGACAATGCGAATTGTGTTGGCGGCTCCTTCTTGTACCTGCTCAAAGTTGTGTTACATTATATAAGTGGCTGGGGGGGGGGGTAAATTAGGGCAAAATATGACAAGGAATATGACAAGGAATATGACAAGGAATATGACAAGGAATATGACAAAGAAATTTATTTATTATTTCCTTAGTTAATTCATTCAACATATGTTTTATAAATTACATAATATTAAATTAATTTACTGAGACAATATGTATCTCAACTATAACTGAAACAAACGCCTATTTTAACTGTCTTGGGAGAACCCATTATTCCGAAGAAGATAAGAAAAAAATGGTGTTAAAAGTATGTAAAACGTTTTTATAGCGAAAATAAATTTTTTGGTTCGAATAGTTACAGGGCTATCTAACAGCCAGGGGAAACTCAACATCAATTTAAATATTCAATTTACACGGCAGAACAGCTGTTTGTGAAGCCTGCTACACTTGTGCACTGTTGCTTCTTACCAGCTATTAGGTGGCTATTTTAATTTAGAAAAATTTTATTAGAACTTTTTTTTATATATGAAATATAATTATACAATAAAAAATTTAATAACAAGACTCATTTGGCGTCTGCGCCATAACGGCAATTTTCCATACGAGAATCTTGTTTAATCGCTTGTCCTAGACTACCAGTGTGACCATATAAACATCGGAAAATGTTTAATAAATAATTAGAGTACGATTTTCTTATATGCCGGGAATGTCGTTGTTAATGAATGATTAAATTGCAGCCAGAGAAAAATAATTACGCTAAAAAATTAACTTCAACAGCAGACTTTTGTTTCCATTGGAAATAAGACATTTAAATAGAAAAATAGTTGGTCACATTTCATCACATTCCACAGAAACTTACAACAATAAAACAAAAACTTGAATGTCAGGGCTAAGGGAAATGAGTGCAAAAAGCAAAAGAAAAACAAGAAAAACAAAGAAAAAACTAAAATATAAAATGAAAAATCCCAACTGAATAATGCAAGGAAAATAAAGAAGTGAATGAATTAATGAATACAAAAACAATATGAGCAAAAAAATGAGCAGGAAGAAAACAGAAACATAAGATTTTCAAGGATAATATTTAAATTAAAAAATTACCCGGGACCAGTCAACTGTGAACAAGCAACGCCACCACTACTTTCACAAGGAAAACACAAAGAAATCCAGCCATTTAAAATTGCAATGCAATGAACTGAGATTGGTAATTTGCAGCTTCGCTTTTATGCTCCTTGAAAGATTGCTTATAATAAGAATATCCACCGTTGAATATAAGAATTGGAAAACTCCAATGCAGTCTCTTTAGTATTATGCCTTCTTTCCTTCCTTCATTTTCTTGCGCTTCATTATAATTGATAAGGATTTCTTATTAAAAAATCATTATCCTTATTTCTCTATCAAACGGTCCGCTAGACTAACCGAAAGTAAATGCAGACAAACAAAATATGCAGCGCATGCATTTCCTGTTGATTATAAAAAATTTATAATGTAAAAATGTTGTTGGAGTTTTCTTTTGCTTGACTTGCAAGAGTCCTGCTTATTTGGTTTAATATGAAATCCTTATTTGGCATCTTGGCTCGTATGGCGGGATGAAATTCTAATAACGAAAACTTAAATCTTTCATAGCCTTTTATCCTCTAGTCAATTTTCTTTGTTGGATTTTGTAATATTGCAAGCAGACGCTGCTGTTGTCCACTCAAAGTGGACAATGATTTCACATGTTCGTCTGTTAAATTTAAGCTGCTCCATGAATTCGGAGAATAGAATTGAAAATGGAAGTTGGTGCGACACAATGATTTTGATTATTATATTCTATTGACATTTTCAGCATATTTAATATACGAGGTTTGTTATAAAATTAGGGGGAATAGGCGAATACCAACATTGTAATTTTTAAATTTTATCGCCAGCACGTTTAGTTTGTGTTGGGGGAGTCCCAAAAGTCTGAAATGGATCAAATAAATTGCATAATTTTTTTTTTTTACAAAATGAACTCTGAGTAAGAAAATTTTATTTTGAAGTAATTTGTTAGCTACTGGCCCACCGTATTCTATGTAAATAAAAATGCAATTTTTATTTTATATTTGTCCCGACATTTCGTGAATTTTATGTTCACTTTTTCAAGGGAAAATTGTTTGTTGGGGATAGTCACGAAAGCTACAAGTGCTTTGCGTATTCTACGCTTCTCCCCTGTCCACAGAAGTGGGTCAAACAATGTCCATAAACGTTTTTGTAAAAAATGGAATTCATTTTTCAAAAGCACTTGAAATATTAAACTCTGAGCAAACAAACTGTTCACACATGGTACACGATTTTTTGTGAAGGTCGAGATGATGCGCCAGACGACGCTTATCCTGGCCACTCCAGCACATGAACAATCAACGAAAATGATTGTGTCATTTAATCACTATAAAAGAAGTCTCTGAGAATGTTGGAATATCGGTTGTCTCATGCCATGCCATTTTTATTTTCGAAATTTTTTACATGATGTTTGAGGTAACGAGGTTCGTTCCGAAATTGATGAATTTTTACAAAACCATGTCTCAGTCACTCTATTCATCTAATTTGGACCCTGTCATTATATTTGACACCAAGAACGAAGTAATTTTGAAACAACGACATTTTGGGAATACTAAAAAGATAAAAACAGAAACACTGAGAGGGCTTAAGGAAATACCAGAAGGTGCGTATCAAAACTGCTTCGAGTATTAGAAAAAACTCCTGTCACAAGTGGGAGGCTATTAAATCTGATGAAAAGTACAATAGAAAGAATATATGAATAAATAAATCTCTCTTGCAAGTAATAAAAATTCGACATATATCTCCAACAGCCCTCGTATATTGCAAGAACTTTTCAAGTTAATACTGTGCGGACGTTTTCGTTGAAATAGAAATTTCAATGGCGTTAGATTAAACATATATCATGTGATATGATATCTTAAAATAAAAATGCGCAGGTAGATCGTTCTTTATGGTCCTGCGAACCGTCTTTTCAGTGCGCAGCAACTAGAACTGCAAGCTTCTGGTGCGGCCTGAGTTTCATTTGGTCAAAGATGTACAAATTAGTCACAAATAAATCAGCCAGAATTATTTCCTTCGGCCAAGACAACTTCTTGCAATCAATGTTGCCGTTTTGGTATATTTTTTTCTAGTTCTGTGCTTCATTTCTGTAACTGAAGTGAGAACTTCTCGCATCGAAAAAATTGTCGTCACTCTGTGAAACACAGGATGAGTCAGACTATATTTTTTAATGCATTTCAAATTTTGTTGGTCTTTTATAATAATAAATATATTATTCTATGGGTAACCCTACAATAAAAAGCATGGCAACCATAATTATTTAGTTTTTCGATGTGAGAACTTCTCACATCAGTTATAGAAACGGGGCACTGGTCTATGTAAGGGTCACCCCCTGAGTGCTTTCTAAAAATAAAATAATTTACAAAAGCTCGTGGGCATTTATTTTTTTTCAACTAAAGAACCAAAGTTTACAACAAACTATAAGACGGGGGCTCGTTCGAATACCAACGTACTTCGATTTCGAAACATATATTGAGATAATAAATGCTATAGATTTACAAATGTTGTTTTTGTAATTGACTTGAAAAATTAATGATGGGCGACTATCTAATCACAATTCTTTCACTCGCTATCCAACTTGATTCATCCTTAAATCCCTACAAGTTAAAATTGCCTGAACAAACAAATCGAAACAGGCAAACTTGCCACATTATCTAACACTCAATTTAATTTGGTTGAACAAACGTTACATGAGTTCCACTACTAACCAACAACCCAACGACTGAACGAAGAAATCCAATATTTGTTTGTTTGTGTTTGTTGCAAATATTATGCAGTCTATGTGACTAACTGACTGACTGACTGACTGACAAAGTCAGCCGTTTGGCCTGTTAACCAGCCGACCATGCAAACAGCCAAACAAAAAATCTTGTAGCATAAACGAGTTCACTGTACGAACAGCAAATAAAAACGTGATTTCCAAATGCAGCGACATTAACTATGAAAATAAAGCAAAAAGAAAAAAAAAACTGAAGCTAAAATCAGAAAATAATACCGACGCAAAATGGGGAAAAAATAATATAAAGCTAAACAAATACCAGAAGCCTTTAATAACAGCGAGAGCAGAAGCTGACTACGCGTATCATCCTCTCGTGCAAAAGTAATAAAAAAAAGAGTTCTCTTCATAGACAAAAACAAATAAAAGCAAAAGGCATCAGCATCGAGCTTTAAATGATTGCAATTTCATTCAAATCGTCATGATTGCAGTGCTGCCTCGGCTGCCACATTCTGTATGAAGTTGATACTATGAAAATACAAATACGCTGCATACTACTACTGCTACTACTACTACTACTACTACTACTGCTACTACTAAAACAACTACTACCACCAGCACTCTTGATTTTAGTACTTTTGCAAATACTATTTACTGGTACGTTTTAGAATGGTTGCTGTCAATGCACGAAGTGCGATACTACTGTTTGCAGTAGTGCTGCTGCCGCCAGGATTTGCTTCAAGCCTTGTATAAATGTAATATCGTTTTACTATTTGTTTGTATAGCAAATTTAAAAAGGTGGCCAGGCTTAAAAAAAGAAACTCAAGAAGGGTGTGATAATTGTTGCGCCACTAATTCATTCATGATGGTTCGTTTCCATAACGAAATTATGTGACACAATCGGGCACCTCAAATAACGATTATTTTCTAAATTTAAACTGAAAAAGGAAACGAAAAGCGCAACTCCGAATCAAATCCTTGTTACACGAACTACCTGTAGATGCATTAATTTTCTTCAGTTTTATTTTAAAAATCTACTTAGCGATTATTCTCTGAGTTTTACTTGTTTCTCCGAAACTGCAACTTTAAACTTGACTATTATTTTTGGATCAGACGATAAAAATTTACCTGAATTTTATTTGTTAACCAAAGAATAATTGTTATATCTTGAATTCTTATGTTGCTAAAATTAATATCATCCGATGTAACATATTTATCATATTAAATAATATATTTTTTAAAATATTTCCAGTTAAAAAATGACTTGTTTTTTAATAAATAAAGCTTTAAACACAATGACGACTGCAGGCTACACGAACACCGACTACAAAAGCCGTTGGCTAAAATCGTCGCCTCGTAGTCAGCTACTTAATTATTTTTAAAACGGCACCACCAAATCAATAACCATGAGTTTTTGTTTTTAGTAGAATTCTCTTCAAACGCCAGTGTGTCCGCTTTCATATATTTAATATTCTTAAATAGTGTTATTCCAATAAAATAAGTGAAGGGCCACAATATATGACAAGAAATCATTTCATTAGCTAGGAAATATAGTTTGTTGTTTTCTTTTGATAGCAACGCGTGCAAATTGTGGAAATTTTTAATCAAAATTTCCATTCAAAATTTTATTTTCCGATGAAGCCCATTTTTGGTTGAATTGGTCCGTAAATAAACAGAATTGTCGCATTTGGAGGGAGGAGAATCCACAAGCTTTTGTCGAAAATTACTGTTTGGTGCGCTTTATGGGCTGGCGGAGTCATTGGCCCATATGTCTTCAAGAACGATGATGGTCAGAATGTTACTGTTTGTGAAAGTTGGTGTTCCAGATTGCGCCTTGTACGCGCCAGCCGTGGCGGCCACATGGCCAAAATCATATTTAAAAATTATTGTCATGAATTTTTCTATCCCATAAATACCGTTTCATTGATATCAAAAATATATTACTATTTTTTAATATGATATAAACTTGTATCACTCTATAAAAACACTCTATAGTTCTTGGGTAGTCGCTTAAAACAAGTAGTAGTACACAAACGTATGGTCACTCGTCTTTAGGCTTTAATCCACAGTGAGTTTTACAACTAATTTTACTATTTGCTTGAGCCGAAATTTTTGTTCATTCTGTTGCAAATTACATGTTCACAACAGCTTCAGCTGTAAAGCTCTTGCTGCATGCATGTCTGTGCATGCCCGTACATAGACAAATATGTACCTGTAGAAGTCTGTGAATCGGTGCATCAATGTGTAGGTGTGTTTGTTTGTGTGTGTGAGTTTTCCAACTTCAATGTGCTTTTTTCCCAGACACACTCATACCCTGACATCAGATAGAAAGAAAGTAGCCTTTTCAACGGCGTTTTTTTCTTCTTCATGAATTTGAAAAAAAACAAAATGAAAAATATTTGAATATGTTTGTTGGCTTTTTTATTTTTATTTATTTTCTTTTTTTTCGTAAATATTTTTTATTCACAAATACTGGCTGCCACTGTTGAATGGCGAAAGAGATTTCGAAATGGTTCGGAGGATGTACGAAATGGAATGGAGTGATAAATGAATTCACACAAAATAGTGATGAACTTTGCATGCGATGTGGAAGAGTGTGATTGTTTCTTTGGTTTCATATATATCCGTCTGTGTGTGACACAATAGTTGGATAGTGTGGGGATAATTTTTGCACTAAAATGGTGCTTCTATCAATGCAATTTAGAGTTAATTTTTTTGTTTTTTTTTCTTTGCATACCACTATTGCAAACAGTTAGAAAAAAGCTAATAATAGGCTGACTGGGATAGAGGACATGGATGAAATGTAGTTTAACGTACCCTTCGCTTCACTATATTAAGCTCCAAGCCATTTAAAGTGAGACGGACTAGATGCTCCTTGGCTAATCGAACTTTAGAAAAAGTACCCGTTGGAATTTTCTACTACATGAAGGGATTGAAGGTAGGGAATGAAATAGCGTAAGAGGTGGGACCGGAGAACAAAATCTATTTCCGCTAGCCTCACCATAATTTAGTCTTCCACACAAGACCGAGAGATTAAAATTTCTTTATAGCAAAACATCACTGAAGAATTCAGCCTCAATATCTCTGTAAAAATGCTGAGAATTTCTAGTTGTCTGTACAATTGTGTTCAATATTTATGACATCTTTTCTGACGGCCTAGTCTAACGGTGCTCTTAATAATGTGTGAAGCTCATCACCACTCCCTTCCGCACCCGAAAGCGATATCAGACACGCACAGGGGACAACTTTTCATATCTGCTACAATCATATTCATGTACAAGCTCACGTAACACTTCCGTGGCTTGCGCGCTGCCGCCAGTAACCACTAAAACAAACGTCAAACGAGAGCTATACTGGCCTTCCCAGTACCAACTCTACAGCACTATTTCTATAGAATCAGTTGGTCTCTCAAAAGCACATGGAATTTGTGACCATCGGTTAGCCCTAAAGGCCGACATCGGTTAGCCCATGTCAAGCATCAGTAAATATCCGATATTTCCCCAGCGACTTTTTGTAACAAACCACACCCTCCTCGTGAACCTTCGTGGCAGACTTCATCCAATATCTGGCCACAGAGGCTATGAAGCTCGCCTTAGTGCTCTACATACTTGTCTTGCTAAATCATGAACATCATCGTTAAAGATGATGTTGCGAGCACACATGCGCAAGCCTGTAAAAACCCACATGGAAGGAATTTCTTCTGCGTGTCATCAATGGCAAAACATCGAATGCAAAAAAAATGGAATGTTGGGAAATTTTGGCACCCTTCAGCTTAATTTTCTTACGCCATACTGTGAAGACAAACCAACTCCTTTTAAATTGTTTGCAAATAGTCCCGTTGCTCTTCTATTTCAAATAAGTTTTATGGGTCACAAGCAAAAAAAGTTATGTCTGGGAAAACTTTGTAACCCTCTCCGCCAGTTAGCAACTGCAATAATGTAGAGCATCATCAAGTTGCATACCGTAGCCGCGGGGAGACTGATGATCTATACAAATAATGGGTGTTTTTTATAGAGTGATACAAGTTTAAATCATAATAAAACATAGTAATTTATTTTTGATGTCAAAGAAACTGTCTTTATTGGAGAGAAAATTTTATGCATTAATGTTTAAATATGATTTCGGCCATGTGGCCGCCACCGCAGGCGCGTACAAGGCGCAATCTGGAACACCAATTTTCACAAACAGTAACATTCTGACCATCATCGTCTTTGAAGACACATGGGCCAATGACTCCGCCAGCCCATTCAGTTCTGTTTATTTACGTACCCATTCAACTAAAAATGGGCTTTATAGGAAAATAAAATGGACGAAGTGCACGATAAGTTTGACGAACAGAACCATTATTTTGATTAAAAATTTCCACAATTTGCACGCTTTGCTCTGGTGTAAGTCGATCCATAATAAAATGTCAAAGCAAATTAAACAAAAAGCAACTGTCAGCTGTTAAATAGGTGGTCAAATAAAGCAGTGATGCCAACTCAAAGTTGTATTACTCTATAAAAAACACTCTATAGAAAAGCAATGGGAGTACATATAAGAATTTAAATGGATGTAGGCTCCCCTGCACTAGTCCGTCCACCGACTTCCAAGGTTCCCCACAGAGCCAAAGTCGATAGAAGCTTGGTCCTCGAAGGGTTTCGTTTGGAGGCCATACGATACTGTAGTTGAGCGTGAAGCGATGTTCCATGCCGGCAACATTGTCTTTTACATCTCTTGGGCACGTTCATTCAAAAGATATGTGGTAGATCGGACTCTGTTGCTTTTTCAATGAATAGTTAGATGATTTTAAGTCTAGATATTGGTGAGGTCATCATTGGGAGATTACGTGGGGGAAAGGTGCGGGGCATGGACCGATAGTAGCAATCATTTTGTGCCACTGTGACATCCACACAAGCTTCAAACGACTTAATGTTATCCAATTAAATAAGCGCTCTTTAATTACTTTAATTATGCTGATTCAGTTATTTATTATTCTTTTCAATTTTAGTGATTAGTTTCTCTGACTTTTATGATGTGGGCTCGAATTCGTCCATGTCCTTTAGATCCGATCGCAAGTCCTTTATATAATTTCTAACCTATTTTTCTGTTTTCTGTTTCAGGTAAGAAGTTTCAATAGCGATTCCACAACAAATTCAAAAACAAGGTAAGAAAATAGTAGCAGCATATTATCGCAGTGTGTTACAACCAGCTAAAAAAATGGAAGTTGTAACTCGAATAGAAGACGGACGACGACATGCATGTAGAGAAAATCTCTTTTTCAATCCACGTTTACTATTTCCATCCAAGAGTTTTGTGAATGAACGAGTAAAGCCCAACATTTCGTTGCTTATTTTCGTTCATCTTTTGTGTTTTTATTTATTTTTGAAAATTGTTTTTTTCTTCATATTTTCCTTCCAATTGAAAATTTTTATTTCGCTTCATGTCTCCGACTCTCTATGGAACTTTTTGTTTTGAATGGAAATGAGTTTAAATGATTAAAAAAAAAAAGGAAGAACATCCTGAAAAAATGAGGAAGTGTGTTGTTGAATGCTTGTATTGGCTGTTTGTGACTACACTCCCAAACTGTGTGTGAGGAGTTTCTTCTGGAGTATTTGGGAGAAGAAAAAAATAAATAAATCCTTAAACATGTCTGTTGCTTGGGACTTAAAGGTTTAAGTTGTTTACATCCATATTATTATTTCAGAAATTGGCCGAGAATACATACACACAAATACTCACACATACTTGTGTAAACGAGTAATGCGCGTGTGTGCCACAGAAATTTTTGATGAAGTTTCTACTTGTTTCATTGAAAAGTTTTGTTTTTGCATTCGCTGTTAATTCAAATATTTTCGAACTATTTTTTTTTGCTAATTTAAAGTCAAATTGATTACTGGGCTAAGATTTGAACTGATACATTCAGAAAGAATTCGAATTCGATTAAATTTAGAAAAAAATTTTAAGCCGTCTGCAGGGTCTAAGTCATCGCATTAGATGTGGATCGAAATTTCAATACAATTTAATAACACAAAATAAAACAACAATGGCAACATTATATATCCAAGTATCAACCCAGCTCTGATTTTTTGCATAGAAAAAGAAGAAAAATTGCTTTAAAGAAAAAAATTTAATTTGATGTAACCTGCAGTTTTAATTAAAAGCAGGTAAAACTGCTGTACTGAATTCAATATAGTCTTCTCCAACGCAACGAGCTTTAGCGTTAATTTTGTGTACCGAAAAAATTTTATTGTCCATCCCTGGTATTGTTTTTTTCATTTTGCTTGATTCTTAATACTAATTTAAGTCTACGAGAAGTATAATAGCAACAGATTTAATTACCAAAAAAGCATAAAAATTTGTTTTCGTCAGTTATTTTTATAAATAAAAAATTAGTCTAAACTTTCCAGCTCTGGAGTCAACAGAATTTTGATGATTTTAGAACTGTTTCCAATACTCTAGTCTATTCAGAAAGAATTCGATTTGATAAATATGCCAAAGAAAGAGGGGGGAAATTAGTATCGATTTTAGATACCAACCGGCACAGCAAAGCTGAACAATGATGTTTTGGGAAGTCGCTACACACCCATCAACAGTTTTCAGATGAACTTTTCTTCAATACCCTTGATTTTACTATGACTTCGTTACTGAAACAATCCTGCACTAATTAAAGTCAGAAAAATTTCATGATTGAGTGCGGAGTCGAACTCGGAACTTTAATATTCGCAACTACTTCAGTGGCTGAGATGAATGTGAAAAATCTTTTAATTTATAAGGTTTTGATGAGAAATTTTCACAAGTAAGGAAATCGCTTCAGTGCTTTAATTTGTTTCTTTGCATTTTAAATCCACTTCTAAACTGACCAGGATTAACGGGATGGGTTAATTGGACTCATATCCATTCCTAATAAAATCGTCTACTTCTATGGCTGCTGAACATCCAAAGCTCTGCTTTCTATTCCGGAAAAGGGCATTCGTTGGGGTCCTTTCATAGATCCTTGCACCTTTAAATAGCATACGGTGGACGGATCGCACTGTCAGATGGCTTATGCTTATGGGCAATGGAACACGTTGTTCTATGCAGAATCACAGCACATGCGTTCTCTTCATATTAGGAAGGGTATCAAAGGCGCGCATATGGTTGTCATTTAGTTAGGCAAGCTCCTATTAAGGCTCTTCTTTCATGCAAGCTTCCATTTTAGGCTTGTTGGGGAATGCTTTGACTCGCTTCAAATGCTATCGAATAGCAATGAAATTTCTAGGAAAACAAGTTGGCAGATGTATTGGCACAGCTGCATCACTTGTGGACGCAGAGACTTTTTGTGGAATAGGCCAGACAGAGACAGCAGCACGGATAAGAGAGCATAAAACGGTGTCAGTAAACATTTCTTGAGGTAAACCAAGGTGTTGCTGGAATCCTTTTCGAACAAGACTCTTAGCGAGGGAATCTGCATTTGGTTACCCCAAACGTTCCGTGTTTAAAGGAGATCTTCCCTCTATAAGGTCTTAGACAACGGGTGATTCACTTTGATCTTCTGGCCCCGGATGATACTAGAAGGACGCCTCTATAGTCTGTATTGACTCTCATTAGAAGCATCATGCAACGAATACTTTGTCCGCTACACACAATCCCCTCCTTTCTAGGTCCGGCGCTATGCACTGCATCATCCCCAAGCCGTTTCATTTGTTGGGCCGTCTAAATAACAGTATTCATGCGATGTCACAAAATGCCATGGTGTGCTCTATACTTAAGTCTGATACAAAATTTGTTATTCCCCCACGAATATTCAACATGTTCTTTCTAGAAATAGGCGTCAGTCGCAAGCTCTCAAAGTGTCCTTCGAGAAGAATTTCATTTCCTTTTTTAATTTTGATTTCATTAACCCTTTGGGAACTGATCCCTAACAAAATAGCAAAGAAATGAACTCTCAACTATAAATAATTAATTGACTATTTATTTGCCATCAGTTGTCATTAATAATAATTTTTCTTTTCACCGTTTTTGTTCTTAAACTGCAAAAGTCATGAAAACCAAAATTTACAACGAATCCGCTTTCCAGAACTCACAAATTCCTTAAGGATTTAACTTGAATTCCATATCAAAGTTAGTTGAACTTTCATGTGAAACGTATTTTTCCTCGCTAATTATTCTTCAGCTCGAGTGTTGTTTTTCTTACCTTTTTTTTTATTTTGGAAATTCTTTTATTTTTTGCCTTTTTGCTACCAACAAACAAACATGTAAAATAAAATAAAAACCCCACTTTTATTTTTTATATAATTTCATTTATGTTTTTTATTTTCATTTTTGGCTGCTATTGTTTTCTAGTATTTTTTATTGTTGTTTTTCCTTTTGAAGCTTGTTAAAGGGTGTCTGAGTATCGGGCATGAATAAACTCAAATTTAGTTGTTGCTGTTGTTGTAAATTGAATTTGTTTATAGGAAAAACAATATAAAATCGGGTTTGTTTTTAATAATTGAACCGTAAATGTCTGAGAAAATGTTTATTCCGTTGTTTTAGTCGTTGTTGTTGTGCTGGTTTATTTGGCATCGCTGTTGGAATTGAATAATAAAAACACGCTTGAAAATATACAAAATTGTTATATAATTGAAATATTTGAAATTAAATAAATCTATACAGAGTTTAAAGCTAAAATTATTTGAAAAAATAATTAATTTAATTTCTTTTTTGTTTGTTTTTTAATAAAAAATTCAAAGTGATCAACTGAGGGGTTTTAGTTAATTCCCAGGCACTTTTTACTGGGGCTAATGCAGATCATCAGGGAACTTTTACTTAATATATTTATAATTATATGTAATAAATATATAAATATGCATAATTTTAATTAAATTTAGAAAATATTTTAAGCCATCTTCAGGGTCTAAATCATCGCATTCGATGTCGATCGAAATTTCAATACAATTTAATAACACAAAATAAAACAACAATGGCAACCATATATTATAACCAAATGCAGGTTACCCTCGCTAATAGTCTTGGTCGAAAAGGATTCCAGCAACACCTTGGTTTACCTCAAGAAGTTTTTTTAGCACCGTCGTATTCTCTCTTATCCGTTTGGCTGTCTGTGATGCAGCTGTGCCAATACATCTGCCAACTTGTTTTCCTAGAAATTTCATCCCAATTCGATAGCATTTGAAGCGAGTTAAAGTATTCCCCGACAAGCCTAAAATGCAAGCTTCCATGAAAGAAGAGCCTTAATAGCAGCTTGCCCAACTCAATGATAGCCATATGCGCGCCTTTAGTACCCTTCCTAATATGAAGAGAGCGCATCTGCTGAGATTCTGCATAGAGCAACGAGTTTCATTGCCCATAAGCATAAGCCATCTCACATTACGATCCGTCCACCGTATGCTATTTAAAGGTGCAAGGATCTATGAAAGGACCCCACTCTACCCCTTTGGCAGTGTACGTTGCTGGGAAGAGTGTCAACGAATGCCCTTTGCCTGAATATAAAGCAGAGCTTTGAATGTTCAGCAGCCATAGAAGTAGACGATTTTATTAGGAATGGATGTGAGTCCAATTAACCCATCCCGTTAATCCTGGCCAGTTTAGAAGTGGATTTAAAATGCCAAGAAACAAATTAAAGCACTGAAGCGATTTCCTGACTTGTAAAAATTTCTCATCAAATCCTTATAAATTAAAAGATTTTTCACATTCATCTCAGACACTGAAGTAGTTACGAACATTAAAATTCCGAGTTCGACTCCAAACTCAATCATAAAATTTTTCCGATTTTTTTTTCGCAGAAAAAAAGAAATATCTCTTTAAAGAAAAAATTAAATATGATGCAAACTGCAATTTTAATTAAAAGCAAGTAAAACTGCTGTACTGAACTCAATGAAGATCGTTACTTATGTGGACCGAAAAAAATTTAAATTGTCCATCCCTGGTATTGTTTTGTTTTCATATTGCTTGATTTTTAATACAAATTTAAGTTTACGAGAAGTTTAATAGCAACAGATTTAATTACCAAAAAAGCATAAGAATTTGTTTTCGCCAGTTATTTTTATAAATAAAAAATTAGTTTAAACTTTCCACCTCTGGAGTCAACAGAATTTTGGTGATTTTAGAACAATTTCCAGTACTTTAGTCTAAGACCCAAGTCGCTAGCTTTTCTTGGGGATCGGCTTTGGTAGTGGATCGGCGGAATGACAAATAAAAAATATTATTTTCTAAGTAGAAAATAAAACTATTGGACAGTCAATGCTTGATGCAGTTGCATCAAATTTGATACTCCCACTACACTTAATCAACGACTTCAGACAAACTAAGAAAACGTTCTTTAAAACTGTAAAAACCATAAATTCATTGCAACCAAAAAGCATTCTAGTTACGACCAAAAGAATATGTATACACGACCAAAACCATTCATTGTTTGCCAGCAACAATTTATTATCAAAACAATCATTTTATATTTATGGAAATCCCGCATCAACCTACACGTCCATAATTGCTCATGATTAGTCAGACGACCAGAAACATAGTAAATGCAGCACACACACACACACCCACATGCAACACACTCTCTCCTGCTTTCTGAGTTGCAAATCGTTTATGGATGGATATGAATGACATTAATAAATTCTCATAAACACAAACAAAAGCGAATTGTCAATAACATGTTCTATCATCATCATCAGCAGGCTCACTAAAATGTATCCTTTTGAAAGTTGTACTCGTTTATAAAATAAAATCTTTGTAGACATTTAGGAAACTATTGTTTCTAATCTGTGTGCTCTGGAGATACCGTTGGCAAAACGAGAATGACCTCCTGCATGTAACACAACTACAACATTAAAGTGATTGAGAGTTGTAGTAAATAGAAGTGATTACAGTATGACGTTGCATCATCCCATTAGAAGGCGTCATTATCGGCACAAACACTTCAAGTTCATCATCAATTTGCGAGAATGTACGAGTATTTTAATTTATTTTTATTTTTGGTTGGTATGAGTGCTAACGGATTTTGCTTTTAATTACGCAACTGTATTTGTATGGTGGTATTACTGCCCAGTTAATATAACAGCCAGATTGTCAAAGAATTAAGTCGTTACCGCGATGCTTAGAAACATATAGAAAAAAATTGGAAAATATTTTACAGAATCGGTTGTGACTCTTTTCGTAGCGAATTATTTGAAGAAGCCTGGCCCTGTAAATTTTCTTAAACTGGATCTGGTTTCGAATTTGTTAAAGAGAAAATAGTACCGCCTAGAAAAAAATTTAGAATTTTTTTACGCTGGAGAATACCTTTGAAGACCGCTGGTGTTCTAAAAATAGTTAAACTCAATATATTTATAGTTTTAAGGATATCCTTCGAGCAATAAGTCCGGCGCCACTAGACGTATTTCTTTCAAACTTGAGCAGTTTTTAAAAGTTCAAGTTGAGGTTGATTATTTTATTTTATATTTGATCCTTGAAGACCTATTTGCAATTGAACATTGTGTGAGTCCTTAAACGATCTTGCGAATCAAGTTAAGCATCAGATACAAAGAAAAATTTAACACTTGAACTTTGAGGCAGTCCCCCTGGTAGGATGAAATCCGGTAGTTCCAGCAGATAAAGTGCCTTCGGGAGGAGTGTAAAGTGATGATGTTAAGCCAGTAGCCATGGTGAGAGCGGCGTTAAACCGACACGGCAGGTACCGACGATAATCTTAGACGCTTCTTCTCTCCTTTTATAGTTGCCGCAGATTGTATGGAATGGTTAGAGATCATCCTGGTTCTATTTAAAAAAAAATCAACTTATCACACGTCATATGACAGCGCTTAATACCAACTCCTTTTCCTATTAAAATCAAAATCTTTTCCGGTCTTTCAAAACATATACTCCGAAGGATTTAAGTTTAGGAAGCAGGTTAGGCCGTCATGTACTGGAGAAAGTCTTGGATACTTCTGTAAATATTGCCAAAGCGGGAGATTCCTTCTTAAGGACTCCTGCTTCTCCGGTGCTAGTGAGTGGCAGCTTTTGTTGTACCAACAATAGTTCTCCCGGGGGTACGATAGGCAACTTAGTAAGAACGACACTTGCTTGCAGCAAAGATTGAGTGAGAGTTCTACTCAGTTCTTTGACATTGCATTCGCTGGTAGCCCATAGAATTTATAAGTTGCTGTCCAATCTCTGAAATAATAGCGCAAAGACTTGCCTACGTTTTTTGGTACGAAATTCAGGTGGAAATACACCTGACTTTAGGAAAAGGGGAACCAAAAGTCGATAGCAGGTTAAAAATTCTATAGTGACACCACAGGATCTATTATACCGACCGGTTTTCACAGGCTGCCAGTACGTGCCGGAAACATCATCACAGCGATGATGTCAGCGTTTGCGCACGTAAGTGTTTGAGGAATACTTGCTTCCTACATTATTAGAAAAGGTTTCATTCGAGAGCTCCCGTGGTGGTTATGGTTTATTGTCAAAAATCGCTAAGAGAAGTGCTGGGTATGGACTGATGCTTGACATGTGCTAGTGACGTGTCTAAAAATAATAATGATTTCTATGTGCTGTTGTGCGATCAGCAGTTGCTGGGGAAGGGATGGCTAGTTGGTGCTGGGAAGGGAAGGCAAGCACTGTTCTGTTTTGTAGACTTTTGCTGGTTTCTTCCTCAGTATTCTGGTGTGATGGAGCATCAGGGGTGTAGAATAGGACCGAGGACCTAAGGCCTTCGAATCGTGTAGGGGTGATGCTTGATATCCAACTTCACCCGAGCGCTAAAAGCCATCGATTGATCCGAAGTCTGGCTATTGTTTAGAGGCAAATTATCACACTCGATATCGATCGAAATTGCAGTGTAATTTAAATGGAAATATCGATAGATATCGAATGCCGTAATATACCCCCGGACCTTGTCCCCTGCTTGCTCATTCCAAGCGGGCCTTGAAAGTATCTTCACATGGTACTATATTCGACATGGTGTCATATTCGACGCTACTATATTCGATATGGTTACAATGGCAGTTGCCCATATTAATCTTAGACACAGAATGATCAGTGACCAGGGCTATGACATCACTTTTCGTGCACCCATGCCCTAAAGCAGTTCACAGAAAAAGTACCATAACTTGGGTGAATACTATTATCGAACTCTTTTCTTTCGATTTCATAGTTTACGAATTAACTGCTTGAGCCAACAACATCCTCGTCGATTTTTTTCTACACTTCAGCTCTACAACAAGTGCTCGCATGTTTGGTCCTTCTCTCCATTTGTAACATGGGCGCATATTCAATTGTTCATTTCACTTATTTGCAGTACTGCCTGTGGAAAGTTTCCATGGATTATTGGTAATTTGCGTGAAAAAGTAGAATTTTGTTTTGTCATTTCACTTTGGCTCAGCTGAAATCGTTTTGTCTTTTCCTATTATCCGTCGTTGCATGTACAAATTCGTACGTGTTCTTTCGGTTGAAAGTTGTCTGCTGATATTTTTCCACACTCTTTTTTGCAGTTTTCCATTTCGACTACATCGTACATTTGTTGCTCTCTCTCCTCACTTAGCCTCCTCTTCAGTATGTGGATTTATTTATTTTTATATATTCCAGTGGCACGAGTCGGGGAGGAATGTGGCATCGAAGCATTCGTCTGTTTGCTTTGCGTATAAAAAGCATTCACTCATACGAGCATAATCAAATAGAAACGATATTAAGTCAATTGTATGTGCAACTATTAACTTAAAGATTATTGCGAATAATACACGAGTGAGTTGCATGATGTTTGCGCTTTTACTGCAAAGAAAGCAACGGAAAATGTGTGCAGAGAAAAAGCATGAAGCTTTAGTGCACTCTTTGTCGTTGTCGTTGTCGTTGTTGTTGTTGTTGTAAACAATATAATACTTGTTTAAATCGAAATATACGCTTCTATTTGTTTGGCATTGAGTTCGTATTATTATAACAACATCAATATGAAGAAATATGATGCTGCTTGTTGCTTTTGCTTGCCATTCAGTCGTCGTTGGCTGGTATTTATAGTTTTCGGTTATTGGCAGAAAGAATTAAATAAAGATTTTCCTTTGAAAGTTCTCTATTTTCCGTTCAAGTATTTGCACACGTAAACAAAGTCGCCAGTGATGGAGAAAATTATGACGCCCATACCCTCCAGTTGGAAGAATAAGTGAAATGAAATTTATGGAGTTTCGTCGTAGTGCTACATTTTTGTCCCCTTCTCTAAACGATGGTGTTCGAGAATAATGGCATCGCATTCACAACTCACAACATTTTGTTTCTTTGCACACGATTCTTTGTGCTTTCCATGCAGCATCCAAACATCGATACTTATTCTTTGGTTTGGCAGTTTGTTGTTGTTGTTTTTTGTTCTTTTTGGTTTGTTTACATTTTCAGTTAAAAGGAGTGCAAGTATTTGTAATGGCTAAATGAGTTTATGAGCCATGTGATCTGTTGTTAGTGATTATTTGATAGTCCACACTTGTAAGTGTAAAAATAAACGTATTCCTTTTAGTTTGTTTTTTTTTCAAATACTATTTTTGTTCAATTTGTTGCTGTTGCTTTCTTAGAAAAATTTTTAACAAAACTCTATGCTTTCTAAATAAAATGACTGCAGTCAGTTATTAAATCGTTTGGGCTAAAATTTATTATGATTGATAAATGATTTTGTGGCAACACAAATACCTGCAATGGCTTAATGGAGCTATTGCTTTGAGGAGAGTAAAGGGAGTTGGATAACTTTTGTGTCCCAACAAAGAGCGGTTTGGTAGGGATCAACTTAAGTATATGGTTGGACACGACACCTCTTGGTTTGTAGTCTGTTCGATAAGAGATTCTTTCATTCCAATTCCATTTAAAAAAAAAAATTTTCCCAAAGCAGATGTTACTTTCTTCAAAAAATGTAGAATATAAATAAATTTTTTTTAAATAAAAAGGCTGCTCATTGGAGCTAAATTATGATAGTTATACAAATTTGGTGCAACATAATATTGAGGGTGCTGTTGACTGCAGTAGTGAACACAAGACTACGATACCTTAGAGCCCGAATTTCACTCCGCTATCAGTCATGAATATGATAACGAATTTTTCCGATCTGTATCAGAGGACAGTAGTGACGGCTTGTTGCCATGAAAAAGCCGTAGCGCTGAACATTATCGGTAGTGATTAACACCGTCATGTGCTAAAGAGCAGCAGCACCCTTCGTCGAAGTTCCCCATCCTCTGAATTTGTCTTTATCTGTCCTCTTAAGACTATCCCCTCCTTTTCAGTTCTGGTTTAATGCACTGCATATGTAGAGCTCCTCCCCAGAGTGCAGGTCCATAACAAACAAAACATTAAAATTATATTTTTAAAATTTAAAATGTTTCCGATTATGCCCAATCTGTTTATTTTCTTTTTTTAATATCTCCAAAACCATCTCTTATGCTAAAATAATTCTTATGTCATTTTAAAAGGATTATTTCGGGCTATAAAATATAAAAAAAGCAAATTTAATTTTTTTGGAAAAAGTCAAATGATATGCAGTTAATAAGAAAAATCGGGAAAAAAGTATTTGATAATAATGGTTTTAAAAATAATTTTTTTTATATATTGATTTTTATTTCGCCCAACGACTATTTTCTACAAAAACCTTCCGGCAACGCTGGTCAGTAATCGTTATCTAAAGCTCCCTATCCAACAGGGACGTACCCAACATCGACGTTTTAGATAAATTGCGTGGCAGAAAATCCATATTTTCACAAACAAAAATGTTTACTTTGTTAGTGTATGATATAAAAGAGAGCCCAACCCATCCAAGCAACCGGATCTTTTGTGCGGCTTGAGGACAGACGTATTTCAATATAAAAATATTCGCTTTGAATAAACTGGTACTTCATTTAAATGCACAATATGGTCTTATATTCCTAAATAATAAAATACTTGTCCCAAAAAATACTTTTTCCGAAAATGACTTCTCAGATAAGTACGTTGCCTAAAAAGTACCTTTTTAGATATTTATATATAATAACATAGAACATTACAAACAAACAAAAAAAATATACGTTTTCTGGAGACCGCTTCTTTTTTAAGTTTTTTTCTTCCCAAAAAGTACCTTTTAAAAAAAGTAAATATAATTATAAAGAACCTTTTTGAAAAAAAACTACGTTTTCTGAAAAATGCTTTTGCACTTACTTCTTTCTCAAAAAAGTTTTCTCAAAAAAGTACCTTTTAATAAAGTCACTTTCTCAAAAAATATCTTTTTAAATAAATACCTTAAAAGTACTGCATTGTATGTACCGTTTTCATTGAGACGTCTGTCACAAAGAACGTTTTCCAAAATCTTTCACGTTCCAAAACTGCATTTTCAAAAATTACAAATAAATTTAAGAATTACATTTTCAAAAAGAGTACCAAAAATTTTATGTTACAATAAAAGTACTTTTTTCCAAAAAGTACTTCTTGCGAGGGGTACTATTTTCAAAAAGTCCATTAATATATACATATATAAGGCTCAATTTTCATGAAGAATTTTATTCATGAAGAATTTTATTCATGAAGAATTTTATTCATGAAAAAAATATTCATGAATTAAAATTCATCTTATAAATTGGACCTAAGAGTCTTTTCAATAGAACGCTTTCAAATTTTTCCTGTTATTTGAAATAGTTTAGAAGATGTATGGAGCCGAAAAAGGTACCAAAAGTCCGTTTTGCGTCTTTGTTAACCCGCAAAAAGTACATGCATTGAAAAAAGTATTTTGCACATGCCGGGTTATTGTTTCGATTGTAGCTCTCGTAGTTTCCGATATGTAAAGTTGCACTTTTTTGTTTTTGTTGTTTTACCCCGTTTCTTAGTGAAGTTATAGATTGGAAGGGCAGCCTACACAACTCTGGCCTGGGCGATATGTTGGTCAGCAACTTTACTTTTTTCCATAATAATTCATAAAATAATTGTGCTGGCGAAGTTCCCATTGAACAACTCAACATTTTGCTTTTTAAATTTTTCCCTCATATTCTGTAAAATTATCGAAGTGTTAAATGGGGCGTTTTGCGCATCAAGTAACGAAATCGTCAGTGTCTGTTCTTTTAGAAAAAAAAAGCCTGTTTATATTTATCAATGCAAAAAACGAAAGAGTTATAACAAAAACTATATTCTCGCTGACTTGACAGCTGATATATTCGTTCCATATTTTAGAGGCCGTAGACAATCCGGAATGTTAAAGTTCTTACTGAACCTCTTCTTTTAAAATAAAAATTTTTATTCAGTCCTACTGAGTCACGATTTTGCTACAAATTAAAGTGAATGCAACAACTACAAACCATAAATAATAAAATAACGAGCGTAATGAGAAAGCAACACTGAAGCTGATGATTACAAGAATCGAGTAGTTGGCAATTAAATTTATTTAAATGAAATGATACTGTTAACACAATTTTTAACCGCTCATTAAATATAAATTTACATGATGTCAAGTGTTATAATAACGATATTGTCAACTTTGAGTAGCAACTACAACACGTTGTCTCATCATGCGTACGATAAACTATTTAAATGCACATGCTGTCAGTCTCTCTGTCTGTCTGACTGTCACATCATACTCCAATTTACTTGCTGCTCGCACTCTACAGCACATTTAACTTTTTAAAGTAGTTGGCGGCACTTTAAATGTCGGTTACTGCGAGTGGGTTGCCGGCAGATTCGCACGGTAACTGTTGCCACAACGGCTGGTCGGCCCCTGGAAGGGGATAATAACATAATAAACACACAATTTTACGCATAAAATTTTCATGCATAAAAATACTTTAATTTATGAAAGTTTCAACGCTACGACACTAACAAACAATAATTCTTGGCATCACACATCAATGCAGGCCAGTCAGCACCATCAGCTGGAACAATATAATCATCATTATGATTGTCATCATCATGATCATCATCATAATAAACAGCCTTTGTCAGTGTTGCTCTCCTGTACAATACCTGCAACAATATAAATGCCACCACCAACACAATCATGCGATCCCTTAAGTAATAATTGCTTTTAATTCATTGTTACAGGGGCAGGGGAGCAGGCAGAAGGCTTCGAAACAATAACATCGGAAGTTCGGATGTGGGAGGAGACAAGTCGGCAATTGCAAAGGAAGCAAATCAACGTTTATAATAACCTGAATTTACCTTCGATGCGGTGGACGGTTATAAAGGCAGGTTTGCGTTAAAAGCAAGGCCTGGAATAAAACACTCGCCTCGGCCAAAGTAGACAGGAATTCGCAAGAATGTTCATGCAGAAGCATGAAATTTTTTAAACTCATTTCATTGAGTTTTCCAATAACAGTTATGAGAAATTTTAATTATATCGGGTGTTTTTTATAAAGTGCTACAACTTTGAGTTGGCATCACTGCTTTATTTCACCACGAATTTAATAGCTGATAGTTGATTTTTGTTTAGTTTGCTTTGACATTTCATTATGGATCGACCTACACCAGAGCAACGCGTGCAAATTGTGGAAATTTTTAACCAAAATAATGGTTCTGTTCGTCAAACTTATCGTGCTCTTCGTCCATTCAAAATTTTATTTTCCGATGAAGCCCATTTCTGGACCGTGTGTCTTCAAAATCGACGATGGTCAGAATGTTACTGTCAATGGTGAACGGCATGGCAACATGATTCGAAGTTTTAGTTTTTCCGTACCTCAAATAGCTGGCATTAATCTTGCTGATATGTGGTTCCAACAGGACAGAGCCACATGCCACACAGCAGGCGCTGCAATTGATTTACTCAAGGAAACTTTTGACGAAAAAATAATTTCACGAAATGGGCCAATTAATTGGCCCCCAAGATCGTTGCATTATTTTCCTTGGGGTTATGTAAAGTCACTTGTGTACGTCGATAAACCAACACCTGGAAATCAACATTCGACGAGTTATCGGCGAGATACGGCCGCAAATGCTACGAAAAGTTTGTGAAAATTGGTGCTCCAGATTGCGCCTTGTATGCGCCAGCTGTGGCTGTCACATGGCCGAAATCATATTTAAATATTAATGTCATAAAATTTTTTATCCAATAAATACCGCTTCATTGATGTCAAAAATATTTGACTATGTTTTATTATGATTTAAACTTGTATCACTCTATGAAAAACACCCGATATTATAAAATGAACATCTCGAGTGAATGTAACGATCTGGCAGCTTTAGAAATAAATATAGATATAAGACTATACGAGGCTTGTGTAAGATATAAGAAACTTTTTACTAATTCAAGTGCTGCGTACATTCGATGAGCGTGTTAATAAAAAATAATTTCACCAAAATTATATAAACATATTAATGTTCCTTTTCAAGTTTATTTAAAAAGATTTTTTTAAAACCTTAAAACTTAATATTTATATTGTGAATATTTACGTAAAATTAGCTTTCAAATTATATATAATTTGTTAATATTCGTGGACGGTAACATATTTAAAAATGTACCACAAAAATGTGATTTATTTATATGAACACGAATCTACAAAATAATTGCGATTGAGAAACAACTTTTACTTCTGTTTTGTTAAAACGAGTGGTCCAAAGTTTTTTGTAGCCGATCTATGGCTGTGAGTTCAGATCTACAATGCTGGTCTTAGAAAACATTTCAGTGTTTTAACCTTTTGGCAAAGCGAATAGGCATCGCTGTTTATATTTCCAACCATTCAAATTGGTAATAGTGGAACTGGCACCTTTCAATCTTTTAACCTCGCTCCTTCTCTGTCTGCAGAATGCAAAAATTACTCCACTATAATATTCTGAGTGTGTGTGTGTGTGCTTTATTTTTATTATCAGCCAAATAGGTTGCGTGTGTTGTGTTTGCTGAATGTGGCCTTTAATAATTGTCTACAAAACATGCAACAGCATAAACATAAAATCACACACATACAACTGCAACACATTCCACACACGAGCAGAGGACATTCAACACCAACACCAACACACACTTCATCACCCAGCCTTGACAGTAAGACAATGTTTGAACGTACATGTGCCTGAATGTCGCTTCATAATGCCGGAGCAAACAGTTTTATCATCCCAACAAAAAGGACACACTCGCTCACACATAAACGACAACAATTCAATACATTCGCCAAAGTCTGTAGTTGTTGCTTCTTCACATGTTTATTTGTTGCTGTTGTTGGTCCTTAAGTTTGTTGGCTGGAAATTATTTTACAATGATGACGGGTAGAGCAGAAAATCACGTTACATCATGACCAGTCGAGGCGAACTCTGCTCGCACCTCGTACATGTCCACATGCGAGTAGGATGTGCGGGTATTACCTTTTTGTTTTTGTTTTTTTTTTGCATTTGCAGGCGTCTCCTAGACGTCTGAAATTGCTGGATGTACGTAAAATTGCATTTCATGTCACATGAATTTCGTTTTGTTCATTCAAAATGAAAATGCAACGACAAAAACGTAAATGGAACCTGAAGAAGAAGAAAATAACAACAACAACAACAACAGCAGATATATTATAAAAGCACATTCACATTCACACAGCTGAAGGATGCAAATAATGACCAGTGATTGTTTAAGGAATGACATTTACAATACACGCAAAGAAGACCAATACAATTGCACTGGATGTAGTTGCAGGACTGCATTTGCTGTGCAACTCTGCATATATTTTTTTCTATTTTTAACTCAACATAATTGATTTAAGGTAAAAATGTACAACGTAAAAGGGACAATTCAGGTCTATGTATTGGATAGTGGCAGAAGGAGTGTACGTGTGCGTGTGTGTTAGCAACATACCTGTGCGTGTGTAAGTGGGCATGTGTGCGTGTTTTTAAAGGTAATCAAAGGTAATGGACAGTAAATGAGATAAAATTAACAAGGACATCTTAAATAGTCCATGAATTGAACAAATTGTATGCAGAAAAAAAGAAAGAAAAGCATCAAATAAATTCTGCTTGATGAAGACGCCAGCCAACATGTTGAGGTTCGAAATTGGTTTTATTGAAAGGACACTCAGATGATTAAAACTTTACAAAAGTGGTTCATAACAACAACAACAACAACAAAAATTAGGACTAGAAGTGATTTCATTTCAAATAGGATTTAATGGCAGGACAAAACAAATTTGACTTTTAAATGGGACATTTTAAAAAAACATGCATTTACATGAGGAAACACACACACACACACACACCCTTCGGCTGAGTGGTTTAACTGTGATAAGGCCAACATGCTGATAACTCATTGTGAGACATTTAGCCATGAGTTCAGTTCAGTTGATACAACCACTTTGTGGGTGAATTCAATTTCCTTAATAATTGGCAACTAAGAAGGACAGATTTTAAATCTGTTTGCGACTTAAAGCGAGATTTGAATGGAATTTAAGAAAATGTAAAACAGCTTAATTAAAAATTATGTAGAAGAAACTGTCCAAAAGATGTAGTTTTCAATGCCACAGCACTCTGTGTTGTTTTACAAGTTTGTTGTTTCATAAGATTTTTTTTCTTTTCGTTCATTCTTTCTAAGAATTTTGACAGTAAGCCAAAGAAAAGTTTCATTAGAATTCATTAAGTTTCTGGGAATTGTCCTTTTAATACTCTTTAATATAACATTTGGGAAAAAAGAATCAGCACGAAAATAAAAATTAAAGAGTTCATCAAGTTTCATTAATGTTCATCAAGTTGCATTAATGACACAGGAATCGTTGCAATTTGTTTAATGAGAACTTTGTAAAATAAACGAAATATCTTCGTTGTTGCTACGAACTGATTTCATTGAAACAAGGAAAAAGTTTCAAAATGCACAAGAAAGTAGTTTCATTAATACAGAAATAATTGCATTTATTCAATGTTTTAACTTCAGTGTAGTTAATTTATTGATGAAATTAAAAAGTGTTATTGATTTAATGAAACATCCTTGTCAATACAACGATTTAATTTCACTGTTATTTTGACAGGGTGATACAAAATAGTTAGATGCCCCATAAAAAGTGGTAACAAATAAAAATACACATGAGTACTGATGATAAAAGTGTAGCGGCTTTCGAAAACAACTGTTCTGCTATGTTAGTTGAATATTTAAAACCTGATGTTGACTTTTCCTTGCCCTGTGGAATATTTATCATGTTTTTTTTTATTAAAAACCCTGTTCGCATAATTAGCCTTTAAAAATTTAATTAAAGAAATAATTAAAATTTTTTACTTTGTAAACGGTTCTCTTTTTCAATAATATAAAATAATTTCAATATAAAATAATTTCAATACTGAAAAGAAGATCAAGTTTGAATGTTCTTTTTTTAAATTTTTCCAAATAATTTAAACCATCTCCAATTTTGTTAATGTTTCTTATATTTTTCTTTATTATTGATAAATTCTCTTAAATCAGTTTTTCATTCAACTTCTAAAGTTCTCCTAAATATGTATATATATATTTAGTTTAATCGTTGACCTGTTGTATTATAATAATATTCTTGTACTAAATATTTTTTGATTATTTAATCTTTATTTAATGTTATTTTTCCCAATATTTCGAATAGCTTCGCTATTCATCTTCAGGGGAACACTGTTGGGTACAAAACAATATATGATAAACAATAAAATTTATTTTTGATTATTTCTAATAAATTTACAATTACATACATGTAAATTAAAAATTAAATAAAATTATATTGAATTAACATATTTTCAATATGTCGATCGTCTGTAGTCCTTAGCTACGAAAACTGATTTGTTTATGTTGTTTTTTGTGTTTGTTTATCACACTTCTGTAAATTTGAGCGCATTTCTCTGTGTCTTGTTTATATATTGTAAATATTTAGTGTTTATTGTTAAAAAAAAAAACTTGACCTATAGTCGAACGATAAAACAAGAATAATGTTCTCCTAAATATTTAGAAAAATCCAGGTCATTTTGAAAATTATTGTTATAAAATAATCTTGAAAACATGACATGTCTTCTTATTGTTTTCATAAAGAAAAATTAGTTTATTAACAATTCAATTGAGATTTTGTTTTTCACTTTGCCTTATAAATACTTTCATTGTTATCCAAGGGATTTCTAATTGTATAAAGGTATAGAAAAATAAAATAGAGTCGTATCGAATAAAAGTTGTTTGTTCGGTTTGGTTTGTATAAGTTTCATAGCCTGCTACACTTATTATAATGTGATTTTTTGAAATTGTTTGTGAATTTTATAGTTAATTTATTTAACATAATTCTCAGATGGTTTTTGGAAGTCTTTTAATAAGTTGAGAAGTTTGAAACTTTGCAAAACTGTGGTTGAAGTCTACTGACGATTTGGTAAAGAGCGCCAATGAAATGCATATAGACATTGCTTAACCACCCAACAAGTAAATTTCATATTATAATAATAATAAATCCTGTACAAAAACAAGTTTTCGATTAATCGATTAATCGACATAAATTATTCGAACTTTTCGTTAAACTAAAGCAAATATTTTCAAATTATTTTTACAGTTAATCGCTTAAAATTAATCGATTAATCGAATAACAGTTAACCATTTGAACGGCCTAGTTGATACACTCATTTTTGTAAATGTGTTCACCACTTCAGCTTTTAGCACGTTGAGTTTCTTTATGAGAGTCATGTTAGAAGAGGTTTGCGTGTTCGGCGATTTTCTGCTGCAGAAAAAAAAATCTATCGAAGAATTTGCATAAAATTTTGTGTGAAAAATGGAAGTCAGTGCTGAAAAGCTCCTAAAAGTCGTATGCCACTTAGACGTGGTCTTAGTCTAAGTCAGAAAACTGTTCGCAAGTGGAGAGGACCTCCTCAGAGCAGGTTTATGAGCTGAAAATGATGGCGCTGGAAAGCGAAGGAAATCATTATGACGAATCGTGGAATCACTATTAAAGAAGTTTCTGAAAATGTCTTTGTGTGACTTCTTCAGGAATTTATAAAAAATAAATTTCCTGAAGAATTCACACAAAAGACTTACGAAATATTGAAAAACAATTTATAATTTAATAAATATAAAGAGACCTCAAGCTTAAAAATATTAGTGCATTTTAATAATGAAAAAGAGGTAAAAAATTAGAAGAATTTAATAAAAATATGTTGCTAATTTATCCTAAAAACCTCCAACATTGCAAATAAATCCCCCGATAGTGGCAGCTCTATTTACTGCAATACATTTCTCTCCAGAGAGTTAAAAAAAACCGCTCCAAAACTTTAAATGAATTTAAGGACTAGTAAAAAAAGAATAAAGAAAACACATGCTGCACATACATGTGTGTGTACGTGTATATGTAGTGTAGTACGTAGGAGATAATGATAACCGGTAAATATGAAAAAAGTCCCGACAAAAAAACTAAACAGCTGCTTCTTTGAACCCAAAGCATAAAATGCATTGACTCCGAAGGGAGAACAGCCATTAAGTAAAGAGAGCCAACATACGCAAAAATTGGAAACAAAATGAAAATGAAACATTAAATCAACTCCATGCTCTGCGCAGTGTTGGGACAGTGGGACTAAAAGTACATTAAATTACTGTGAGATACAAAAAAATTTAGTTCAGTATATCTCAAGTGTCCGCTCAGTTACGGGGAGTGTCCGTTCTCCCAGTGGAAATATCTTGAGTTTATCATAGTCTATAAATAAATTGATTTTATAATGTTAAAAACTCTTAGTTTAAATTTTAAGTACTTATAACTTTGTTATATTAATGGAAATTTTGTCTTCGAAACCAAAAATTTTTTTCGAAGATCGAACAATAAATGCCCAAACTGTAGTGATTTAATTAGAACAAGAAACTCGAAGGTTTAGGAAAATTTTATATTCTTGGAGCACTAAATTCGCTTATTTGTTACTGCATCACACATATTGTGGTACACTTTCGAAAAAGTATGGTACGCCAATCATGGTGAAACTTATATAGTTTTGAAGATATATTTATATAGATATGCACAGTGTAAATATATTATTAGGGTAAATATATTAATATAATTTTTAATTCAATTGAAAAGTCACAAATTTCTTAAGTACGATGAAGATCAATTTAAATAGAAAATGCTAAATTATTGAACTTTGACTTTTCCGAATTGCAATCACAATATAATTGTAAAAAAATATATATAAATACAGGAGCAAGGTTCAATTACTTTATAAGATCCATACATTTTATTCCACTTCTGACGTTTTTTGTGCAAATAAAACAGATGGGATATTATTTATTTCAATAAGAGACGGAAATTGTTCGAAAAAATAACTTTCTTCGATTCAAACTATAGAATAACTTTAATTTTCATAACAAGGGTCAAATTACCCCCTTTCGATATAGATCAAAATTTCAATACAATTAAATTAAAAACTTCGATCGATATCGAGCGCTTTAATATGCCCCCTGGCCAGGTTAAGAAGGCAGAAGAGCGGCTCAAGTAGTACTCGAATGTGTCGCCATATTCCAGGTGGTTCTTGAACGCTCTGGGGTTGTTAGGTAAACCAATTACCAAATTACAAATACCCCACAAAATATCGGGCACTTTAACAACAGCCCGTTGTTTTAGCTCATATTTCTAACAACTTGAAAAAAAATTATAAAAATACTGCTTTAAAGTACCAACAGACACGAACTCAGTCTCATCTCTATCATCAAAGTCGTCGTTTGCAAAGGACTTTCCACAATGTCGGCTGGTATGTATTTATGTGTGTGTGCACTTCAAATGGGGAGCAACAAACGAAACATAGAAACAGAGAGAATAAAAAAGAAACCAAGCAAGTTTATTATGATACATAAAACGGAGCTGGAGCATAAATACAAAACAACTCTCAAATATAAACAACACTGAGGCAAAAAAAAAAAGCATGCACATGTTATCATTTCCAAGAAACCGTGTGACCAGCTCAATGCAAAAGTTTTACAACTTTAAATTTTCAACAGGGAAAATTTAACAAAATATTTTAAGTAAAACGAAAGAATAATTGATGAATAATTATTAACAATTGGAATGTTCGTAGTAATGCACAGTGGGGGATTTAAGAGAATATAAATGGATAATTATATCTTAATATAATTATATATTGATGTTACGGATTTATATATATATATATATATATATATATATATATTCATATGACACGTAAACATATATGGCTGGGTTTCAGTCTACAGTATTTTATATATTCTGAAGTAAATCACAACGAGGTTACTTAAATTTCAATGCCAAGATAATAGTTTTGATACTCTGCAAAATAATTTTCAAAAACAAGAGCTAAAAAATCTGCTATTAGTTCTTATGATTTAGGATATACTCGACTAAAAATAGCTTTGATATTATGAATCGAATATGTAGGGACCATTTCCCGGGTGCTGGCTTAAGGAAATATGTAAAGGGTGCTTTTTATAGAGTGACACAACTTTGAGTTGGCATCACAGCTTTATTTGACCACCCATTTAACAGCTGATAGTTGCTTTTTGTTCAGTTTGCTTTGACATTTCATTATGGATCGACTTACACCAGAGCAAAGCGTGCAAATTGTGGAATTTTTTAATCAAAATAATGGTTCTGTTCGTCAAACTTATCATGCACTTCGTCCATTCAAAATTTTATTTTCCGATGAAGCCCATTTTTGGTTGAATGGGTACGTAAATAAACATTGTCGCATTTGGAGAGAGGAGAATCCCCAAGCTTTTGTCGAAACACCATCCACATCCACAGAAAATTACTGTTTGGTGCGCTTTATGGGCTGGCGGAGTCATTGGCCCATAAGCCATCGTCTTCAAAAACGATGATGGTCAGAATGTTACTGTTTGTGAAAATTGGTGTTCCAGATTGCGCCTTGTCCGCGCCTGCCGTGGCGGCCACATGGCCGCAATCATATTTAAACATTAATGTCATAAAATTTTCTACCCAATAAACGCCGTTTCATTGATATCAAAAATATAATACTATGTTTTATTATGATTTAAAATTGTATCACTTTATAAAAAACACCCGATATTTAGAAAAGTCATGAAAAAGAACGTTAGTCAGTTGTGAATCAGAAAATAGTTTAAAATATATAAAATATAAAAGGAATATAAAGCGCGTTACAAAAATATAATAAAAATTGGTTTGAAAAGCAGAACTTTTAAAAATCGAGAGAAAATACTGGAATATCCTTGTTTTTGGGATTTTGGAAATTTACTTTCGAAATCGTGGCGATCTCAGGGATAAATCCTCAATTCAGACTTTTCAGCAGAAAATATTTTTGACTTTAAATATTATGGCATACATTTTTTAAAAAGTTGATGTGGACTGTCTCTTAACTCCGTCCCTCCTTTCTAGTTCCGGTACAAATCACTCCTTACGTAGGGGTTATCCCAGCAGGCTTTAATAATAAAAAAAAATAGGCCGCATTTTTGTTTTAAATTTTCGTATAAAATTTAATTACAATCGAAGCAACTTTTTAGACTCTGCAGAATTTTTATTTTTGAAATTCCCCACTGTGTGCACCGTCGGTTGGAGGCCATTAGCTTTAGTCCGGCATTGAGATATAGTTTGATGTGATCGGGTTTTTTATATACATTAATATGTTCGATGCATTAAACGAATTTTAGAAATGGGTAGCAAATAAACTGCTTTTTATAAAAATTACAAATATGTATTGCAGTTGGTTAGATCGTTTATTGAAAATTATTATAGAGTAGAATGAAATTTATGTCGCATTCGTTTGCCAATACCATATTGACTAAAAAAATTTTTGTGGCAGTTGTAAAAAATTCCCATAGTTCAGACTACTCCTTTTTCCCAATAAACTAGTGGTGACTTTTTCCCGCTGAAGTATTAAAAGATTTGTGAATCAAGAAAAATTTTGAAGTGTATAAAGGGATCGGCCATAAAAGACTGTTTATTCAGGTAAAAAGCAAATAAAATGACGCAGTGCAATAATTAATGGATCTTCTTAATATTAACGAATTTTTCTTATTTTCTCTCTTCTGAACAATTTGACTATTTAGAGTTAAAACAGTATTATTGAGCGGGTGCGATATATCCGAAAATGTGTTAATAAAATTGAATTCCCAAAGACTCCTACTTTCATTCCCAGAAAACCACACGAAATTGGTCACACTCCAGCAAAACATCAGTAAAAAAGCCGGTTTATGTAAATGAGCAAAATTTTTTATTCTCTCTCTCTACTTCTCTCTATGTAAATATAATTATAGTTAATACTCTCTTTTTCTATAGCCTGATGCATTTAACGAGATATTAACTAATTTTACACGAAAGGGACTCGTTTTAACGCAAACGATTAAGTTTATTAAAATCGCACGCAAGAACATAACAGACACATACACGCTGCTTATGCGTGCGGTTCCATAATTACTCGAAATGCCAACATGAACATGCAATTTCTCATACTTCGATTGAAATTAATTTTCTAGTTAAAATTTAATTTATTAGAAGCAGGACATGAGAAAATCATACTTTTTAAACTAAAGGGTGTTTTTTTTATAGAGCGATACAAGTTCATATCATAACAAAACATAGTAATATATTTTTGATATCAATGAAACGGTCTTTATTGGATAGAAAATTTTATGACATTAATGTTTAAAAATGATTTCGGGCATGTGGCGTACAAGGCGCAATCTGCAACACCAATTTTCACAAACAGTAACATTCGGACCACGGTTGCCACTCTAAATTTTTCTTCGGGACCAAAATCCATAAAAAACAGAATCAAAATAAAAAAAGAGAAACAATATTTTCGATTTTATTTGCATACCAGCATAACACAATACTTTTTACACTGAAGTCAAATTGTCAATTTCTGACTTGTAAACAAAAGTAACAATCGATCAGTGTTGCCAATATAGCTTTTTGATTTACTACTGTGGGTAAGTAATAATCGATTACTATCAAGTGTTGTAAACGAATGAAATCTGTTACTTTATGTGAAGAGTAATAATTTTCGTAAATACATTTTTACAGGCATGATAAAACTTTCAAAATTTGTTTATATTATAATCGTTAACTTTTCATAAAAGAAAAACAATTAACCAGCGAACCAAACGTATAAAAAACAACAATTTTTGGTTCAATTGTACCACAGTGGCAACTGTGATTCGGACCATCATCGTTTTTGAAGACACATGGGCCAAAGACTCCGCCAACCCATTCAAATCTGTTTATTTACGCACCCAATCAACCAAAAATGGGCTTCATCGGAAAATAAAATTTTTAATGGACGAAGAGCACGATAAGTTTGACCAACAGAACCATTATTTTGGTTAAAAATTTCCACAATTCGCACGCGTTGCTCTGGCGTAAGTTGATCCATAATGAAATGTCAAAGCAAACTAAACAAAAAGCAACTATCAGCTGTTAAATGGTTGGTCAACTAAAGCAGTGATGCCAACTCAAAGTTGTATCACTTTATAAAAACACCCATTATCTTTACCACTTTTTGTTAATAAATTATTTTACGGTTGTGTCTCACAGCACGTTTCTACATGCTTGTTTTGGACCATTTATGATATGTTCTGTATCATTTATGATACAGATTCGATATAAAATATTAACTTGAGATGTCTAGAAGAAAAAAGAAAATAATACTGATAATAACACAGAGATTGAGGGCCGATATTTTTCAATATATTATCCACTGTTCTTAAATAAATCACTTTGCGTAATAATATTCTTTAAATGAAGTGTATTGGAACGGCTTCTGTGACCGCCCTCGTATTCAATAGTGTTTTTCTTTGAAGAAGGGGGTGGTGCGGTTGAGCAAACAAACAATCTAAAAGAAACCGAGTCAGCAACAAGAATAACAACAATTTTTCTTGTCTCCGAAATTACAAGTTGTAGTAGAATCTACCAAGTAGACGTAGTAGTTCTTGCGCTGTTGTTGTTGTTGTTGTTGCTAAAAACATAGTAGTTGTAACACGAGTCCAACTAGAATAAAATAGTCTCGACTCTCTTTTTAATTTTTACGAGTATTAACATATTTCGATGTGTGAGTGTATGAGTGTGCGTTTGTGTGCAGCATTAACATAAAATTGCATACATTTTTTGGTTTCTTTGCAAAAGCATTTCTGAATGTGGTGCAAATGTGTGTGTGTGTGTGTGTGATTTTTGCATGTATTCTCGTTGTGTTTATCATTGAGGTGCTTTCGTCATGCTGTTTAGTGTAAGTTTTGCAATGTTACAGTGAGGACGCGTTTTTTCCGTTACAAAAATCGTTTGGCTAACGGCTTGTTGTTTAAGACAAGCAAAACTAAACATGTTTAAGAACAGCAAACAGAATAAATAAAATCAAAGATTCCTGATAAGTGAATAAAACAGATTCTTATAAACAAAAAATTTAACTAAGAAAATAGTGAATTTTTTTTAAGATCAGGCACAGCTTAAAACCGGTTAATCGAATGGTTTAAATAAAAGTGCCAAAGCAAAGAATTGGAAAACAGTTCTTGTAGTAAAATTTTTATATAAAAGAATAATTAAGGAAATTAAAAAAAGAAAAATAACTCAATTTCCCTATTCAAATGTGATCCCTAATTAAAATATAAAAGTGTGCTGCACATTTCCTTCAACAAAATATGTTGTTGCATGCTGTTGCTGTTGCCGTTTTTTTAATTTTTATCATCAACAATATAACATTTCATAAAACATAAAAAAATATAACAAAAATAAGGAAATAACATAAATAATAAAAACCCAAAAATATTAAATAAATCCTCGAGCTACAACCAGCTGAAATAATTGCAAAACACAAAAGCCCAGGCAAGTGTCATTATTTACACTCTCCATCAGAAATAAACACCCTTTCAAAGATAATTTTATTTCATATATTATTTTTGTTTTTATTACCGCCGGAAACCACCATAACCGAATATAAACGAATTTACAACATTGTCTAGTCACAACACAAATTTTATTGTTGCTGTTGTTGTTGCGGTTATTTTTTTTTTTTTTTCGTACAGGCTTTTTGTTTGCTGTTACTCAAGGGCATGTTGGGAAATTTGGGGGAAATGTTTGTCACGTTCAAACACAACAAAGAGGGAAATAAAAACCAATTTTTTTTTTCAAGCAGTTATAAAAAAATCAATAAAGTGGTTGGAGCTTTTAATATTTTTGAAATAATAAAAATGGCTTTAATAAAATTCATGCGAATTTTTAATTCATTTTCAAACATGCATCTTTCCAATGTGTCTGATCATACTGCCTGCACATTTCTCGATGTACTTCGAGATCATCTGAGATGGAAAATTGTGAAAATTGAAGTGTGTATATTTTGAAGTAAAATTATATATGAGGAGCTCAGTCCCAGTTCACTTGCATCAGTTTTATTGGAAAATTTTTCTTAAATATTTTGGAATTTTGGGTTAAAGCTCTTTCACGAAAATTATGTTTCATCAGGTTTCACCTTTTCGGCCTTCGATGTGATATATGAAATATATAATTACTGTTGTGCAGCCAACTTCAGTTATAAATTATTCTGAAACTTGATTTGGTGTTAAAAAAAAAAAATAAAAAAATAGCTTGAAACGCTATTGAAAATTGTCTGTGAAATTGCGGCCTTGGCTCTGGTCCTTCTACTCCATCGTTCTTCTTCAAAAAATCTTTAATAATTTTTTTAGGAAACTCATAATCATAATCAAAAATTTCATCTATCCTAACGCGCATTTTGCTCATGATAAATATCATCCTTAATTTTGAGTACTCGCCAAATATTCCTTGGACCCAAGGAATGAACCCTACTGATTCAATGCCTAGTGCCGGAACTGTGGAACTTGGAACAAATGAGAAGATATGTATATAATTTGTTTTAAACAAGTACTGAAACTGGAATCTTAGGCCCCGTAATCTAGATGTTAATTACGTCAGCCAACATCACCAACCCACAATCAAATAATTTCCAAAACAAATCAGTAGCCCTATCAAAATTACTCTAACCGTTTCATGGCGTTTGATGTGCGCCCATGATCTGTAACTTTAGCGAGAACTTCTGGCGCCAAAAAAAAAAAACAAAATCGTCTTTCAGTGAAACACAGACTGAGTCAAAATATATCTCTCTAATTTTCATAACTTTATTAGATCTCTTATTAGATCGTTAATGAGAACTGCTCGCGTCGAACAAATTGTCCTTTTCCAGTAAAACAAGAGATGGGTCAAAATAATTTTCTATAATTTTTAAAAATTTTATTGGATCTTTTATTTTATATTTAGCAAGAACTTCTCGTCCATAAAATTTTCGTCTTTGAGTAAAACAAGGGATGAGTCAAAATATATTTTTAAAAAAATTTAATTTTATTGGATCTTTAAATAGACCGTTAGTGAGAACTTCACGCGTCGTTAAGTTCTCGTAATTCAGTTAAACACAGGACGAATTGAAAATGTTTTCTAATTTTTTAAACTTCAATTGGATCTTTTTAATTAGATTTAGTATTAAATCTTAGGTAACAACAAAATTGTCGTCATTTAGTAAAGCACAGGAAGAGTCAAAATATATTTTTTCCACTTTGTATATCTCTATTGGATCTTTTATTAGATCTTTCATGACAAATTCTTCCTCCAGAGAATTTTTATGACTCATTTAAATACAGGATGGATCAAAATATGTTTCTTTAATTTTTATAGTTTTATTGGACCTTTTAATGGATCTTGTATTAGATTGTTAGTGAGAACATCCCGCGTCCAAGAAAAATTTTCGTCATTCAGTGAAACACAGGATGAGTCAAAATACATATAATTTCTTTAATATCTTATACTTCTATTATAGCTTTCATTAGGTCTTTAGTGATTAATTATTGAGTCGAAAAATTTTTGTGATTCAGTTAAACACAGGATGAGTCAACATTTTTTTTTCAATATATATTATGGATCGCCCTACAATTAACAGACTGACAAGCGTAGTTATTAATCTTTTTCAAGGATAGAAACTCTCACTAAAGTCTCATAAAAGTCAGTAGCAGATTTAAAAAAAAAATTTTCATAAAATTTTTTTACTGCGGTACCTCGTGAACACGGAAGCATATCGGCTCTGTATCTAGATTTCAAACAATGTGGCCTACGTTCAAGCAATAAAAGCGTTCAAATAAAAAAATCTAAATAATACAGTTACTTGAAAAATTATTCGCCTTAAAATATTCAATGCGAAAAATATAACCAGCCTGATTACGGCTGGCGTTTTTCGTCTTCAAATTCGACAACTTGTAAAAGATTCAAGAAAAATTCAGCTTTTTGTGTTTAATCTATTACAAACTGTCGAATTTGTAGGCGAAAAACGCCAACCGTAATCAGGCTGAATATTTTTAACAAATCTCAACAGAGAAGCAGGCTTGACAATTCCAAAAATAAATTCAGAAATGATATAATATTTTTCCTCAAACTAAAACTATTTTCCAAAATATATTTCAAATTATTTTTGCGTAGTAAATCCCAATTTAAAGCACAGAAAACTTTAATATATTTGCACGGCTTCTTTCCAGTCTGTTATTATCTGTTACATTTCCCTGTCATTCATACACCCAAATTAAAGTAATTTAATTTACCCGTGTCCTTTTATATGTTTAGCAATCGTTGCGTAAGTGGGAAATTACAGTCCAGGGATATTCTTTGCATTTCTGTTCCAGCCTACGACCATAATAACTGTCGTCATAATTTTCTAGTCTTTTGGTCAACCAACATCTGTGCTTTCTTTTTGTGGTGTTTGGGTGTGTGCGTGTGTGTATGTGTGCTTCACAGGAAACTTCCTGATTGTACATGAAACTTTTTCCACATTTCTATATCTTTTTTTTTGCCTTAAAAAAAGTTTCACCAGACAGTGTTTGTCCTTGTGTAAATAATGAAAATGTACAAAAAAAAAAAAGAGAAAGAAAAAGGAAAAACATGAATCGTTACTGGTATTTGCGTTTTCCTTTAAATGAAATTAATTATGACGAGGGTTTAAATATTAACCTTGACTCATTTATTAATTTATTAAGGGGAAAAAGTAAAAATAATAGTAAAAAATTGAGGAATAGAATTTTAGGAATCATGAGCAGGCAAGCTACACATATAAAATGATAGAAGAGCATTTCCAATAAACAACTCTTTAGGGAATTGTTGTTGCACGAAATATTAATCAAAATCGTAAATAGACTAAGGAGTTATTATCTTCATACTGGAGAGCATAAGTGTTCTCTTTGAACCAGGATCTGCTTGTCCTTTCGTGTATAATATCCTCGATGCTAGTAATATGCGGACCTGTAAAATATACTTCTGGGCCCTTTTGAATAGGCAAGTCGAACGAGGGATGCCCTTCTGTCTCTACTTGAAATCGGGTTTCCGAAGACCCCAGAAAAGTTAGAGAATACGAACTTCAACTCATGTGTTAGAAGTTATCCTAAATGGATTGATTTTCATCTGCAAAATCGGAAATTCGGTCCCAGAGCTGGAAGATTCAAAACTTTTTTTTGGTATATAAAAGCAACTAAAAGTGCTTTCGGATTAATTAACACGATATCAAGTTCAGGATCAAGTTCAATCCCGCATAACTAAAAAATACGTTCACACTTGTGAAATATTTGACCAAGTAAGAGTAACCACTAAAAAAAAATCAAAAGTGTTATTCAGATAAATTTTTATTAAGTAAAATACTTTCATGTTTAATCCAATATTTTTGGAAACTGTTTAAATCAATAAACAATCTTCTGAATTAAAAGGTTTTTCATAAGTAGGCAGTGGTTACGCTTTTTTCGCAAAATTTTTAACAAGTGTGAATGTTCCTTAACTGAAATATGGTTCCAGAGATGGAAAATTGAAATTTTTTTTGGCATATAAAAGCAACTAAAATTAGGATTTAGGATTAATTAATACGATATCAAGTTCATTCAATCCCACTTAACTAAATAAGAAGTTCACACTTGCGAAATATTTGACCAACTAAGCGTAACCACTAAAAAAACGAAAAGTATTATTCAGATGAGTTTTTATTAAGTAAAACAATTTCATGTTTAACTAAAAGACAGAGTTGTGCAATCCAATCTTTTTGGTGACCGTTTAACTCAATAGCCAATCTTCTGAAATAAAAAGTTTTTAATTTTAATATTGTGCTGATTCTTTTTTCCCAAAAGTTATATATTAAAATTCACAGTGGTAAATTCAGGAGTTTTAGCCAGTTCCTATGCGCTTTTTGCTCGGGCTAATGCAGATCATCAGGGAACCTTTACCCACCATTTCTTAGAAAAATTAAAGATATTAATTTCAAACTTCCACTTTAATAAGTGAGAAGTCTAAAAACAAATAACAAAGTAATAACAAGAACTCACTGATCACTGATCACTTTTCCTATTTTATTTTCTTACGTTTTTACTCTACAATTGGTTAAAAAGTTTTTCTTAAGTAAGAAGTGGTTACGCTTTTTTCAGCAAATATTTGGCAGGTGTGAACGTACCTTAACTGAAACTAATATTTCGTTTATTGTTTATTTCAATTAAACATATTTTATATAATAGAAATAATTAAATTGTCATTAAAACTCACACAAAGTGAAAAAGATGATTCCTGGGTTGGACAATGGAAACATATTTTTTATACGTAAGACGCTTAACCCGGTGAAGGCTACGTAAGATTCCGCATAGTTTTATTTATTTCTAAAAAGGTAGATGAATGTGTTTTGCTGAATCTATGGAAAGGAAAGTTAGTGTTCCATGGGCAGGTGGACAATGGTGAGAACGGAAATGACACTTTTATTTTTAACTAATTTACTCCGCATTCAAATTCTCGCTACAATAAAAAGGGAGGGTACAGTCTTGCATTCTTTAGTATAGGGCGTTTTTTATAGAGTGATACAAGTTTAAATCATAATAAAACATAGTAATATATATATATATATATATATATATATATATATATATATATATATATTCCAACGTTTATTTAAAGTAAATTTTTATTATAATTACTACAAATAAACAAAATAATAGTATAAATAGCATATAACTATACACTGTCCCATAAACGAGCCCTCTAGTATATTACATATATACAAAATATACATCTTTTAAAACGAATTATATTTTTTATACAAAATATATACAAGGCTATATCTGTTTTAATATTGAATGTTTCATAATGAAAAATTATACAAAAACATTACAAAAACAGTTATTATAATAAAAGAAAAAGTCAGGAAAGGACAGTGTCGAACCTCCTATTCTCAGCTGTCAGTTGGTTGCTAGAGATAGCTTTAACATTTGCTCTTCTATATATATGAAAAATTATAGGGACGCCTGTGTTGTTTTGTATAAAACCGTTTTTATCCAGGTATATGAATGCTTCAGGAGGAACATAACCAGTTTGTATTGTTTTGAATATATATTTGTCATTGACATAAAAAGGAGCCATTATTAGGTTATTTTCATGATGGTCACAACAAGATATAATGTGATTTCTTATAAGGTGTATGATGAAATTATCAATTCGGCTAATTTTGGCAGCATTGTATAGTTTCGAATTACTTATATAATTCGTAAATTCACTACTTGGGGATCTGTAGAATGCAGTACATGCTCTTAGGCATTTTCTTTCGAATTTACGTAATTTTTCCATATAGGATGGAGAAACATTAAACCAAATTTGGCAACCGTATGTTAAAATTGGACGTATTAAAGTTTGATACATGAACAGTTTGATATCAAGTTTAATCTGATATCTTTTCTTGGCAAAGGCTTATCACTGGTGGCTATTATCAACAACAACATTTGACGCTATTATTTATAAGGTGTTTTTTATAGAGTGATACAAGTTTAAATCATAACAAAACAAATTAATATATTTTTGATATCAATGAAACGGTCTTTATTGGATAGAAAATTTTATGATTTGATTTCGCCCATGAGGCCGCCACGGCTGGCGCGTACAAGGCGCAATCTGGAACACCAGTTTTCACAAACGGTAACATTCTGACCATCATTGTTTTTGAAGACATGTGGGCCAGCCCAAAAAGCGCACCAAACAGTAATTTTCTGTGGATGTAATGGTGTTTCGACAAAACCTTGTGGACTCTCCCCACTCCAAATGCGACAAAAAATAAAACTTTGAATGGACGAAGTGCACGATAAGTTTGACGAACAGAATCATTATTTTGATTAAAAACTTCCACAATTTGCACGCGTTGCTCTGGTGTAAGTCGATCCATAATGAAATGTCTAAGCAAACTAAACAAAAAGCAACTATCAGCTGTTAAATAGGTGGTCAAATAAAGCAGTGATGCCAACTCAAAGTTGTATCACTCTATAAAAACACACTATACATCAACTATTGAGGCAATTTATATCGGTACAATTTTAGTGGCTAGTGTTGCGTCTTCATTGTGTAAACATGCACAATCATGGTCTGAAACAGCTCCCAAAACAGCTCTATTCCAAATTTATGATTAAGTACGGCATCGACCCCACTACTTTCATGTTCATAATCTGCGCCTTAACCCAACATGCCGCCAACATCACCCACAAAAGTTTTCGTACAGAAATCGTTTAGTTCCTTTCACATCCTCTTTACTTTCAAATGTCTAATAAATTAATTTATATAATTCCTTTGAGGCATGTCTGTTAAGCTGGAAAAGATGTTGCATATAAAATTGTCTCCACACACACACACAAAGACATTAATGAAATTTTTATATAAATAAGATCCAAAATCTCTAATTTATAGACCAGCACACACAAAATGTTTACACAAAAATAATGGATTTTATGATAAAAAGAAAAACAAAAGAACATCCTTGAAGTTCCAGCCCAGCAAACAAAATGAGTAGAAAGTGATGATGCATGTTGGGGGGGGGTGGGGTAACGGAACAGTCTGACAAACTGCAAGTGCATGTGTTTTTGAAAGTTTCAAGTCAAATGAAATAGAAAAATATAATTTATACAGCCTTCTAGTCTAGACATGTTTTAACTGAAACTACAATAGAAAAGATAGAGAGATAACTACCAGCAATTTAATGTATTTTTGGCCAAAACGAAACGAAATATATCTACGCTCGTATTGAAAACGAAAAACTAAGCACTTTGCGATACAGTTTTCCAGAAACAAAAACTAAAAAAATAATAAAGAAATAAAGAATACAAGAACAAACCCCCAACATGTGTTGCCATAGTAAATAAAACTGTAAATAAAAAATTGGATTTCGCCAACAACATGCAAGAAATGCTTGAGTTTATCTTATTTGGGTTTCGGGCCACAAACAAGTTCACTTTCCGTGCATTTTTGCCTTTCGGTTGAGACAAAGATGATGATGGCTGGCAAATGAAGCCCCAGCATTTCGAGTGGAACTTTTCTTGTTTCGTATTTTTTTTTTTTAGTTCTTTCTGTTTCATTTTTGGGCAAAAATTCAATTTTGTGTATTAGGAAACCTAAACCAAAACTAATTTTTTCTGCTTCATGTTTTGATGATGAATACAATTTTCTCTTGGTTCATAATGTACTTTTGCTGCCTGCAGTTGTTGCCCTCTTCTGCGTGTACATGAGATGTAGTTTAAGCTGTCGATATTGAAAACAACTTAAGCCACGTCAAGACCAGCACCATCGGTCTTTGGCCTTGAAATATAAAATTATTTTAATTCTGAAAAACCCAAAGAAATTTTCTTGAAGTTACACCCTTTATTTTTTTAACTTTCCTCTAGAAAAATTAAAAATTTTCAAGTAATCGGAAGTTGTTGGTTGTAGCCCATTCTACGAAATTTTCGTTCTCATCAGTTCTCGATGTTTTCAGTCCCTAAAAAGCGTCTAATTTTGATAGTGTTAATTTGTCTGTATAGGGCGTTTTTTATAGAGTGATACAAGTTCAAATCATAATAAAACATAGTAATATATTTTTGATATCAATGAAACGGTCTTTGTTGGATAGAAAATTTTACGACATTAATGTTTAAATATGATTTCGACCGTGTGGCCGCCATGGCTGGCGCGTACAAGGCGCAATCTGGAACACCAATTTTCACAAACAGTAACATTCTGACCATCATCGTTTTTGGAAGACACATGGGCCAATGACTCCGCCAGCCCATTCAGTTCTGTTTATTTACGTACCCATTCAACTAAAAATGGGCTTCATAGGAAAATAAAATGAACGATTTGCACGATAAGTTTGACGAACAGAACCATTATTTTGATTAAAAATTTCCACAATTTGCACGCTTTGCTCTGGTGTAAGTCGATCCATAATGAAATGTCAAAGCAAACTAAACAAAAAGCAACTATCAGCTGTTAAATGGGTAATCAAATAAAGCAGTGATGCCAACTCAAAGCTGTGTGACTCTATAAAAACCACCCTATATAAGTGTGTGAAGGTATTGCCTTTGAACTGATGAATCGAGTCGAACCAAACTGGTACCGCTTCAAAGAGTACGTCTGGGCTTAGATTTTCTTCAAATTTTTACCGTTAGATACCAAGAAATTTAGAAAAAAAACTTTTATAATAACTTTTGAACGGCTGAACCGAGTTCTGAAAAGCATTTTTGAACTCAAATTTCCTTTGAATTAATTCAAACGATTTTATAAATATTTAAACATCATATTTCTCTTGGTATAAACTTTTTATAAATGGACTGTTTTCCTATCAGCTGACTGAATTTAGAAATAAGGCTCTAAATTATAGAGGGGTCTTCACACCAATCCTATCCTTACTAGATATTGTCTTATCAGTAAATCCCCAAAGTATATATTCATTTACAACTATTATTTTCCAACCCATAGTGCAGCCATCATTGATCAGCTTAACAATTGCAAAAGAATGCCATCATTACAATAGTCCGAATTCATTTCTGCAACAGCAACTGAAATTCTTTATTGGTCAGACTTCAAAAAAAAAAAAAAAAAGAATTGTAGTAAAACAATGAGAAACTTTGAAGTTTGAATTTCTTTTGCTCAGCCACAAATTAAAAAAACTCAAACACACAAAATTGGACTCATACCCAGTCAAAGATTTTTACAACCCAAGCAAAATATTAATAATATGACTCTGCCGTTGCAAAAACAAAAATCTTTAACTTTATCCTTAACAGCCACATCCAGTAGCAGATGCAGAAGCAGAAGCAGCATAATCGACTTTTGCTCATGTGAATCTGCGTACGTTGGAACTGATATTTACTCGTCCATGTTTGAGTACAAGTTCTCTATTCATACGCAGGCGGACGTAAAAGCACGTTAAGGAAAAATATCATGAGGTTTCTGTAATTGTAACTTGTGAAATACTATAATTTACACCGGTGCTAGAATGGACGAAGCTTAAAGTTTCTTCAATCTCCCTTGGATTACCAAAGTGGTCGTAGGATCGGCTTGAGTTCACAGAGAAAAGCAGAGGTTCCCTTTTAATATTAAAATTTATTTTTCTACTGCAATTTCGATAAATCTCTTTTCGTTATAAATCTTTGACGTCATCATTATATACGAAATTATATTCTGATTTACGTAAAGATAAATCAAACGTGAAAATGACGCATGACTTTTAACCTCTTGAGGGGTCTTTCATGAAGCACTTTTTATCTCAAAATATAATTAATACAACGTGTGTTATCGAAATTTTTTATTCATTTCGAAAGAACTACTGATGCCATTAAGTGTGGAATTGAACATCGTTCATACGATCGCCACGGCTTCTCTGGGTGGAGTGCACACGAAACGTCAAATTTTCCATGACTCTGGTTTCATAAATCAGTTTAAATTTTAGCGGATGGCATGAGTTATTTTATATTTGAGGGCCGCTATGGTTTGTTGCTTATCCGCATGCACTTGTAACTTAAGAAAAAAACGACTAGAAAAAGTTTTTCGGGTAAAGGTCGCATGATCTTGTTGGTCAGTTCACATCAGCTCAATATGAGATGACCATGCCCTCAAATCGATTGCGTAGAATTTCCAATGCAGCACGTGGCGCTGATCTGTTGAAACCACATATCGTTAGTAACCACATCATCCGATTTAGGTATTGAGAAGTTGGTAGTCAGCAACTTGTAGCGCCCACTGTTGATAGTTGATGGCCTGGTGTACGTTCTCGGACTATCCTGCACACTGTCACGAATAGCGGCGATGTTTTTTTTTAAATTTTTCATTTCGTCGACGTACGGTCGATCCTTTACTAAACTAGTGGATTAAAATTGATCCACCACATTGCGAATGGGCATGTGACGTCTTAGATGCCGGTCCATCTCTGATCCCTGAACTTTACCGACAGCGATTAACATCATCATGTATTAAAGATCAGAATGCAGCACCCGTCTTTTTCTCGGTAACTGTAGCAAAGTATCAGCTGCGAAGTAAAAAAGCAAAAATAGCTTAAACAATTATCTGTCTTCCATTTGTCCTCCCAGCACTATCGCCTCCTTTCTAGTTGCAGCAAAATGCACTGCATCTGAAGGGAGAAGCCGAGGCGAAACGTATGAGAAATTTTGATGAATCTCACACAAATTTCGTTTCATTTAAACTAGAAAATGGGAAGCGCTTAATGAAAAACCCTTTTGCATAAAATCATTTTCGTAAAGTTTTATCCGGGAGCTCAGCAGGTGTGATGTTTGGATTAAGTTATTGTTTGTTGGGGAGTTGCCAGGTTCGTTTATCTTTGTGTTGTTTGTGTCTCAGAAGAAGAAGAAGCAACAGCACACGATCTCTGCGAATTTATTGTTTCCTGTAACAGCAGAATCCCAATTTTTTGATTCTGAATTTCAGTGTTTGTATGACGTTGAACGGGTTTCGTTGTCCTCTCTGTTGGATGTTACAAGAAAACTCGCACAAAGTTTGAACTAACCCTGCAGAAATCGGGACCACTCCTTACGCGCTTGTAAAGACTACTCCACAAGGGACCAGGACTAGTGCAAAAGTAATCCAAATATGTGGGAAAGGACATGCTCCATGTTACATTAAAATGTCCTAGGAGAGGACCATGTAATCCAGAAAAAAACCATTAGGTCAGAGTTATCCAAAAGCTAGTCCAAATAACTACTCCGCACAGTATTAACACACGGTTAGTCTTGAAATTACTTCATGTCACTACTCCATGAATTAGCACAAAAAACTAGTTTGGAAACCATTTTATTCTATTCCCCCTCGGGGGTTTTTTTTATCATGTGTTGCGAGTATCTTTTTTTTAGTCATCATGGTCCATGTTTGTATTATATCGGACCATGTTGTAACTACTCCTTTTTACTTAAAATGGATCACGTACTCCAATAATTTCTGCAGGGAATTTAGAGATCTGCAGCACTAAATCGCAGGGCCTTTATTTCAAATAGATGATTTAATTATTCCATTGAATACATTTCAATTAATTAATAATAAATTAATTAATAATAATTTAAAATGCCAAAAACATTTCATACTCTTGGGAAATCATTGAGAATTCAAAGTACTGCTGGACCCCTTTTGACTTAATTCAAACAAAGACCCAAAAGATTTATTTTAATAGAAATAATTTACAGCTCAACTTCTTTAATTCTATCACTGATTTGAAAAGTCACATCAGATCGTGTAGTTCTCACACCAGCCTCGTAGCTGAACGGATGCATTTCCATGCACGGCTAACTAAACGAGAAAGTATTTAAGAGATAGAAAATAAATTATTGCAAATGAATTTGTTAAGAAGAACTTTGACTCGATTGTATTTTGGTTTTGAATTTGTATTTAGTTTTTAAGTTTGTCGTTATGTGGCTGGGCTCTTAACTAAATATGGTTATAAATGCTTTTAAGCATAAATATTTATAACTTTGTTTTTGCTTTTCTTGCTGCCTCCTCCTCGTCTTCTTCTTCTTCTTCTTCAATTTCTTCTTTCTTATTAAACGTTTCTTAAGCCGTTATTTCATGCAATCACTTTGAGCTTATTTTATTATTATTGTTTTTTTTGTTGTTTGTTTTTGGCTAAAAAGGAATTTTCCTTTATATTATTTTTGGGCAAAAAGTTTAAGAACACAACAACAAGTTTTATTGTTGTTTTTGTTCAATTGCTGGTACCATGTTTTTGCTGTGTAGTCAGATTTACAACTCAAGTTGTAGATCTCTTATTTATTTATTTCAAGTTGTTCTTTTTGTTTGTGTGTGTGTGTGTTTTTCGAACTAAACATAATGGAAAATGGCAAAAGTCTTTGAAGGAATAGCATATAAAAAGAGAAACAGAAAAACATTTAACATTTTTTGATTATGATGTAGAGTCTGTAGTAACAAGTCTTTTTTTTTATTTTCTCAACATTTAGTTTAAAGTTATAATTAGAGTGGCCAATTGTGCATGAAGTTGTGAGTTTGAAAACTTTTTCGCAATAGTTGCGTTTGAAAATAGTTTAGGAACCCTTTTTGTATTATTTGAGGGGAGTAACGGTTTCTGACTCAGTACCCCCTGTTTGGGCTTGCCAGATTTGAATATTAAAAATGCTTGACATTTGGGAAAAAAAGTTTGAACTTCGAAAAAAAGCTCGGTAATTAAAAATCAAGATATAGGGTGTTTTTTATAGAGTGATACAAGTTAAAATCATAATAAAACATAGTAATATATTTTTGATATCAATGAAACTGTCTTTATTGGATAGAACATTTTATGACATTAATGTTTAAATATAATTTCGGCCATGTGGCCGCCACGGCTGGCACGTACAAAGCGTAATCTGGAACACCAACTTTCACAAACAGTAACATTCTGATCTTCATCGTTTTTGGAAGACACATGGGCCAATGACTGCGCCAGCCCATAAAGCGCACCAAACATTAATTTTCTGAGGATGTAGTGGTGTTTTGACAATAGCTTGTGGATTCTCCTCACTCCAAATGCGACAATTCTGTTGTAATTCAGCCAAAAATGGGCTTCATCGGAAAAGAAAATTTTGAATGGACGAAGTGCACGATAAGTTTGACGAACAGAACCATTATTTTGATTAAAAATTTCCACAATTTGCACGCGTTGATCTGGTATAAGTCGATCCGTAATTAAATGTCAAAGCAAATTAAAAAAGCAACTATCAGCTGTTCAATGGAAGATCAAATAAAGCAGTGATGCTAACTCAAAGTTGTATCACTCTATAAAAAACACCCTATATAAAATCAACACTAGATTTTATTATATTAATAGAAATCAGAAATAAAACGAAAACATATTTTAGTATATTTGAAGCTTGACATAAAGGCTTTCAGCTTGACACTTGACAGGTTTTAAAAGCACTTGATAATCAAGTCCGTTTTGCAAGCCCTCGCATGCCACACATTGTCAGGGGCATGGCTTAACTCAGTCATTCGCTCGTTTTACACAAAAATCTTTTTTCAAGAACCGATTTAAATAACATGGTTTTGATAATTGACTTTATCTAAAACGAACAAACTTATTTCTAGGAAAAATTAATTTTTAAATCCTGAATTACAAAAACAAATTTAATATATCTTCTTCTTCTTACTGGTATGTTGTCTTATCTTAACAGGCTTTAAAGAAACTGTAAGTTAAATTCATAATTAATTACTTTAAATAATGCATGCTCCCAACTTATCTCTAAAACTGCTTACATTTCTATGCAATACTTTCTTAGCTTAAGCTGGTCACTCTAATGCCGAAATTGACCCCATGATACTGAACAACATTAAGTTGGGGAGAATTAATGCTCTTTTGGTCTTAATGCCTAAACCTTTTAATACAGTTTACAATTTTCTGTGAGCTTTAACAAAATGTAAGGAAACATTGTAAAAAAAACTTGGATTTGTTGTTGTTATTTTTTCTTTGCTTGTGGAGTTCTTTGTGATTTCCAAATGGATGACCAACCAACCGACTGACAGAGCAATAGGCTACGGCGTTCCACCAACCGACCAACCGACCAACCGACCGACCTTATGTAACTATAATTTCACAACAAACTGTATTTGATGAAGATGATACATTTGTTTGGGAGGGAGAGAGTGTGTGTGTGTGTGTGTGTGCCTGTCTGTCTGTCCGTTTGCTGTGTGTCTGTTTCCTTCAGCCTGCTTGTTGCTGTGGAGTATTTTTCTGTATTTTCAATTTTAGAAGGTTTCTTGTTCTTTCCTTTCATATATTTACAGGCTCTTCAGTGCCGTTTTGAAATGCATTTTCCTAACAACAACAGCAACAACACAAACAACAAAGCCAGCAAGAGAAAAATAAGTGCAACAAAACAGAAATTCAAACGAACATTTTTTTTGGTGTAATAAATTTTTATCGTTTCCAACTCCTAAAGCATGAGGAGACTTTGGAACATTTTTGTCTGTCTGTCTGTTTGTTTGTTTGTTTGTTTTGTTGTAGCTGTTTTGCTGCCTCTTGTTATTGTTGTTTTATTTGTTAAAGGTGTTGTTAGTTTTGTTGATTTCGTTAGAGTTGATCTTGCCTGCAATAAGTTTTGGTACATTTTCTGTCCATTTATATCGTGAATGTTGCTGTTATTGTTGCTGTTGTTCTGCTAGCGACAGTGGTACAATTTAGATTGGAAAATTACACACCGGCAAACAATATGACGTAATAATTATCTTCGAAGTGGTAAAGTTCATGCTAATGAAGTAGACGGGCGTAACAACGTAGAATGCTGAAATTATACAGTAGCCGCAATTAGCAATGGACAGTGAAGTGTTGTTTGGGGGAAGTGGTTAACACTGAGACCACAAAGTCTATGATCACGCAGTCATTCAAGGATATGGTGTAGAATTTTTCTGATCTGCTGTAGAGAATCGTTACTTGTGATCTCTTTGCTGGGCAAAGGCTTATCACTGGTGGCCTATTATCAACAACAACATTTGACGCTATCATTTATAGGGTGTTTTTTATAGAGTGATACAGGTTAAATCATAATAAAACATAGTAATATATTTTTGATATCAATTAAACGGACTTTATGAATGGTTCATGTTACTGTTGTGCCCAACAACAGTTGCCTTTTTCCAGTTGTTTCCTAAAATGTAACAGTATGGAGGAGTTTCAAAATAGAAATAGTTTTTCGTAACGAATGTTGTATAAATTTCGAATAAATTCTTTTTTTCTTTTCAAATGGCAGAGTGTTTCCATTATCTACTAAAAAGTGTAAAAAATGTTGCACTCTTTTGTTGAAAAGAAATCAACTTTAGAAACGTGTTTGAATGTTTTGAATTCAGGGTGATGTGATAAGACGGACTGCATAAATGACAACTATTTGACAGAGTTCTTCAACAAGATGACGGCCAGTAACCGTCTAAATTGTTAAAGATCGTGTTGGAAATTCTTTATAAATTAGTTTCGAGTCTCGTTGTTCTCTTATTTGATGCATTTTCATCCATATGAGCCCACAGTGCAAAGTTGGAGATTCTTGTTTTGAAAATTTGGAGGAACGTTCGTTCCAATATATCGTGCCTGGCTGCTTGGCTTTCATCTCTTACCTTTTCTTCTCTGATTTCTTTTTTATATTTATTTATTCCTCTTCTAGTGAGTTTGTTCGTTTGTTTGTTTGTTTGTTGCTCTATCGCAAACCGGTCTTCCGAAAGCTCAAGCAAAAGTCAACGTCATTTGGAAGTTTTTAGCTTTCATATAATTTTTTTTTTTTTTTTACCCTCGTCCCTGTGAGTGTGTGTAGTTTATTTCAATATTTTTCTGCATTTTGTTTTTGTGAGTACGTTCGTTTTCGTTGTTGTCTTGCTGTTTTTTATGAGCTCATAATGTTCCATAATTCTATCGTTTATATTGGCTGCCATTGTCAGTGTCATTTGATATTGTCCTTTGGGAATTTTATTAAAGTGTCTAAACCTTAAAGTTAAAGTTATAATATTTTTTGTGGCACAACTATTTTGAGTTTAACGAGGCAGCAACGATGGCAAACACAAAATCCCCAATAGGAAACTGCACTGAGTGGAGTTATTTTGAAGGTTTTCTTTATGCCCGACTATTTTTGATCATACCCAGCAGAAATTTCACTAACCAGCAAAGCGAAATAATATATTTACGAAAGCTCATTCTAAGAAATTTTGAGTGATGGTTGCTTGATGATCTGCATCCCAATCAAAATTTTGTAAATTTTGTGCTAAACAACAATTTTAAAAAATAATTTTTATAATAAAATAAGGAGTTATAAACATTTTTGGTTTTATATTCATAAAAAATAATGTAGATCGCAAGAGTGCTCTTAAATAAATTTCGTATGAAAATTATAGCTCAAAGCGCACCTTTTATTGTTACACCCGAATACAGCAGTGGCTGCCTCGATCGCTAACATTCCTAAAAGTTCTGCTGGGCAGTGCTATGCAGCATAAATGCTTAGGGCCAATCGCATAGTTTTGCTTGAATATGATACACAACGCCAGTTTTAAGCAACGTTAATGACAACAGACTGGTTTTAATAGTCGAAGCTTGCAAAAAAGGAAAATGGCTGCAATGCAACTTCTCTCCCATGTAGTTTATAAATTTATTTAATTGCAACTTTTTAAGCTCTTCATAAATTAAATCAAATATTTTTGTGCAGCGCCCTTCCCTGATCCCACTTCGCACTGTTTAAAACGAACTATTATTGGGAAAAAATTAGCCAAAAAATGCTGCCTTTCCTTACTGGGTCACTTCGAACGTTTCACGTACTTTTCAACTTCATTTCTACTCTCTTTGACATTTGCAATCTGGTCTGTTGTCTTTGTAGAGTTGGTGATGATTAAAGGGGAGAGTAAATGTTCTGGTAGTGCTTGGCTTTTTTGGCACAAACATCTTGTTAAAAGTGCAAGAAAAATGGTCAATAAACGAAAGAAACGTGTAATAAAAATAGTTGGTTGGTGACTTTTCCAAAACCAAAACTATTTCTTTAACGATTCTCTTGTGTTGGGACATTTTAAGTTCTCTAATTTTATAGATAAACATTTCGAGTGGAAGGAGAAGAGGGCATAACATTTAATGGTGAAGTAGAAGTGATACAACAGTTAAATCAATTATGGCATGACTCGTCTTAGGGTGTTTTGGGTCAAGTGTGGGGTGTTTGGCTCAGCGGCATTCGTGCTGGCTAAAGCAGAAAAAGGACTTCATGCTTTCCAATTATTTAGTGAATGATTATTTTTTTATTTTCGGTTTAATTTCAACAAAAGAAAAACATTAAATTTGGAAATGTATGAAAACTGAATGCAGATGATTTCATGGAAATGAAAGGACTTAAATGACTCATAAGCCAGGACCTGCTTTAATATATTCGCCTACAAAAAGATCTTCTGGCAAACCAAAAGCTCAGTTTCACAGTTGCTCTGAGTCGGTCAACATAAAGTCTGGTAGGCGGAGGAATATTTCGTGATTAACTACGCTACTAGTTTTTATGTGAAGGCGTAAGTCGTCGCAGGCACTTAATGGCATCGGAAGTATGTTTTTTTAATTTATTAAATAATAATTAATTTTTATACTCTTCACAAAAAAGTGAAAGGGTATATTTATGTTTGTCATTCCGTGTGTAATTTCTTCGATATTAATATGGGACCCCATAAACTATACATTTTATACATCATATATATTCTGGATCCTTATGAATAGCGATAACGATTGAGCGATGTCCGTCTGTCCGTCTGTCTGTACGTGAAATCGGTTTTGCCAAGCCCCCAGAAGAGCTAGAGACTTCATTCTTGGACTGATGAATTGCAAATGAACCTAAATAGAGTGGTATTGAAATTCCACTGGAAGGACGGTTTCAGAGCTGGGAAGCTTGCTTATTTCTCGACGCGAAATTAACACCAAAAACCAATTATTTTTTTGTAAATTTAACTTATTTCATGCTTTGGGACTCCTCAATTGTCTATTTAAAATAAAAATAAAAAAATTCCAGGGATGGGAAATAAAAAAAATTTTGCACATTCGGTTTTTGGTGGTACATATAATAACTAAAATGTTTAAAAATTTTGAGCTTTCTTTCAATAAAACCATTTTATACATCATGAAGATTTGCATTGATGAAAAAAAATTTGAAAAATTAAAAATTCTCATCCAATAACATAACCAAAAATCAACTAACGTCGTTTGTTACTAATTAAAACTATTTTTCAATTAAGGAAAAATAAAATTGGTATCAAAAACTAAAAAAAAATCAAAATTTTGATTCCAGGGTTTGGAAAACTGCATTATTTTGTGATACCTGAACCTGAACCTGCACCTGACCAAAATGGTAACAAGTGTTAAGTTTTGTAAATACGACGGTAAAAGAGCAAACAAAAATAACTTCTCGCTTGCAGGGATGGGAAACTGAAATTTTTTATACATAAAAGTAACACAAAAGCAATTGACGTTATAATTTTTTTGCTGGCTAAAACCATTTTATAAGTTAGAAAGAACGAAATTGGTACTTAAAGATATATATATATATATATATATATATATATATAATGCCAGACTTACGTTGGTGAAGGGTATATAAGATTCGGCACAGCCGAATATACCACTTTTACTTGTTTAATTGAATGTACTTCCAAAAGGTGTAAAAATATTTGCACGTTATGAGAAGATAAGAACATGAACCACGCTAACAGCCTTGTAAGACCACAATGCGGCGTATGAGTATTATTATTAATAATATTAAATATACGCATGATAGCACATTCAAAAAAGAAGAAATACACACAAGCAAACATACAAGTGAAGGTAATAAAAAGCGTATAAAAATGGCAAAACAATGAGACCTACCTGTCAACAATCTGTGGATCGATATTTTGTAAATTTATTTGCAAGTATTTTCAAATAATTTTCCATAATTAAAAATTTCAATAATTCAACAAATAAAAAATATTTTAAATTCAATTAAGTTTTTTGATTTTTAATCGACTGAAATTAAGCGATTGAACCCTTAATCGGAAGTGTCAAATTTAACTAGATAGAACGTGTAATCGGTTAGTAACGAATCGGTAACCGAATCTAATATAAAATCTTTATTTTTGTGAAATAAGTGTTGGGCTCTCAGTAAACAAAAAAGAAGGCGCAAAGCGCCCGCGCTTTTTTCACAATCATACTTGTGTTTTGGTTTATTATTTTTTAGAGTTATTTTAATATTTATTTTTAAGGATTTTCTTCAAACTTTAATTTTTTTTTCAGTTTTATGCGCTTCGATGTCAAAATACTTATACGTTATCGAAAGAGAAGAACATGAAGCAGTACAATGCGGCGTATGAGTAATATTACAATTAGTAATAAGTATACGCCTGGTAGCACGCTACAAAAACACAGTTTTAGACGCATACAAACAAAACTTATAAAAAAGGCAAAAAAAACGAGACGTTGTAACAGAGTGCCTGTTTCTGTTCCATCCTCCCTCTCCTCCTCCTCCTGGCATTAATTCTCTGTGCGGGTGATTATCACTTTCCGCTATAGTGTCTCACGAATTTTAAATCTTAGTGTGAACAATTTGTATCACGCGACTATATATCCCTACTCGGAGCACCCTAAAAATTTCTATTCATGTTCTTATGCTGCCAAGTTAAAGTTCAAAGTTTTCTGTGTTGCCAATTTGTTAAAAAAAAATCTTTAGTGTCTGGTCATGTGAAATACGATTTGAGTTTTACTTTCCTCTATAAATTTCACAGTTGATCAGTTCTATTGTTCTTATTGAGAAAATAATTTCAGTTTATCTCTGTTTTGTGCAACAAATAATTTTCAAAATCAAAATTAAAATAATTCTTTTCAAATTAATATTTATTAAAACTTAATTAATTCTATTCCCTTAATGAAACATAATTCATGATGAGAAATACTCGAAACAATTGTGTCAGTTGTAGCAAATATTTTCCTGTGATTGTTTGTTGCCATAGAAACGCAACAACTTTGAGCTCAATTCGTTGGACCATAAAACAATTTCAAATTCATATTCTTCTATGGCCGAGTGCAGTTTAAGTTATAGAACAACTTTAGTTAAATGGCCATTAATTATTGAGTTGGATACATGTTTCATATAAAATAATTCCTTTCAAATAGTCTGGCCTGGTCATGTGGAACAATCATTTTCTGTTGATTGTAAAAATTTATTGATTAATACGTTTGAGAATTTTCTTTACACAATTGAAGCTTTTTCTCGAATATAATCATACAGAGAGTATTTGTAATTAATATCCTTAAATAAACTGGCATAAGTCTATGCACTGCACAGTGGGGATTTTTGTATAGAGATAAGAAAAGAAGAATTTTTTTTTATTACAGAAATTGTAATGCTATAATACGTTGACCACTTTCAATATATTTTTTTGTACTTTTAAATTCACACCTTTTTTAAAATAATAATTTCGTCCATATTTCACAACTTCAAAACTTCGAATAACCGTGATGCGCCAAAACATCACCATTTATTGCACATCTAATAAAATCAGTTTTAGGACTTCCCCGAATTAAAAAATAATAATTTGGAGGCCGAATAACTGAGCAATGAATAAAGCTCATCTACAGGCGGTCTTGAGCTCCTTTTTATAAGTACAACTAATACAGTAGAAACGGTTGAAATTCATTTGAAATGTCAAGGCTGGTATTAGACGATTTGGTTTCCAACGGTAGGCAAATAAGGCTAGAATTAGAGGTAAAAGTATTTTGACACTTTAGATTTTTACCGCTAAATTCCCACAGTGCGACTTTGAGGCGAGAAGTGAATTGTAATTAATAATTTTTTTTTGTTACTCGAACATGAAGATTTTATAATTGCATATTCCAACGGTTACCGATCCGTTACTAACCGAATAAACTTTCGATTTATTCAAAATTTGCTACTTCCGACTAACGGTTAAATCCAACTAACGCTTAATTTCAATCGATTAAAAATCAAAAAACTTAATTCAATTTAAAATACTTTTAGGTGTTTAATTATTTAAAATGATTAAAAAGATACATGCAAATAAATTTACGAAATATCGGCCCGCAGATGCCGACAAGCGGATCTCTTTGTTTTACCTTTTTTAGACGCTTCTTATTACCTTCACTTGTATGTTTGTTTGTGTGTATCTCTTCTTTTTTGAACGTGCTACCAAGAGTATACTTAATATTATTATTTATAATACTCATACGCCGCTGTTTACTCGTGCAAGTTTTTTGGTGTGCTTCATGTTCTTATCTTCTCATAACGTGCAAGTATTTTTACACGCTTTTAAATCAAACTAAACAAAAAAATAAATTTATTTAGATAAAAAATATAAAGAACGTTTGACCTCGAAAACCAGCCCTGCAACTTCCCGCTAATTTTATCCGCATGGCCATCAAAACGTGGTTTGTTGTGTTACTCTACGATTTTAAGGTCTTCGAGCTCAAAAGTCTAATGCGAGTCTAATAAATTGATTAGTTTTCCAACCGCTATAAATTGTGAATTATTCAAGCGATTCTCACGTGAGTAGCACAGATTGATAAGTTTTCCAAGTAGAATCGACAACACTAACTGATCTGATATTAATTTTGATTTTTTTTTCTCGAAATTTTCACGAACGGTTTAACTGATTTTGAGCCGTTAGTATTATGTTTGTGGTGTTTCTGGACCACTTTTTTCATACAAAAAGCTGCTCATGCTGCCAGTGTTGCCTTATTGATTACTTTTAACCAAAACTTGTTACCTTTTCTTCATATTTTGCTTACAAATTCTTGTTCCACCACAAAAATACCACTGCTGTTTTGCAGTGCCCGAGGTGGTTCAACCTTGCAGGCTGATTAGTTTCTGGAATCAGTAGGTAAAACTTTTCAAAAGTTATTTAAAAAAACAACTTAAAAAAAATTTTGTTTTTAAGTTTTCTTTTTAAAGTTCCTGAAATCTACCGATTCGAGTAGGAGCATTCATCTGAGCTCAGTAGAACCCTTCACAACGCCATCAGTTGGTTGAAATTGGTGAAACCGTTTCAAAGCTGGGAGCGGGTCATATATGTACTTGCACACACACACACACTCACACACAGTCGCACTCTCTCAAACAAACTCGCATACTTACAGACATAGCGACGGGTTCTCAGAATTAGTTAGGGGAGCTTCTTAGAACCTCAAAACACCAAAATCTGATGAGAACTCGATTTTTTTCAAAATGGGATGAGACCAATAACCTTCCGATTTCTGAAGCGCGAAGTGAAGAAATCAAAGGAAAACGCTTTTTAAGAAAACGTTACGAAAAAGATAAAAATAAATCTTCAAATATTAATTTTTTTTTAAATTCCCGCTACGAAAATTTAAAATTCAAATTTATCGTTTCTTATATTGATCATGAAAAATTAATGGTGACTAATTCAGAACTCTGATTACCCAAAGATTTTGATACAATTTTTATTAAAATTTGATGCTCGATGATAAAAAGTAACAAACGTTTTAGTCTCTGTTTGTTTAGATATTTTCCAAAAAACAGCTACAAACAAGAAAGAAAAGGGAACCGAGTCAATTCATTAATCTAACAAATAACATCTAATTAATTTCACGTAAATGGCAACTCTTCTTCGGGCGCAGGAAAAAGAGCGGCTCCAACAGCATCAGCAATAACAACAACAGCAACATAATTTTGCTAAGAAAATCAAAACATCAAACATGCCTTTAAAAAATGTGTTGTAGAAGCGGCAAAAAGCAACAACAACATGCAAGTTTTATGGGAAGCAACTGCGGCTTCCATACATTCAGATGGCCGCGATGAGGAGGATGCGGCCAAAGAGAATAATGACGCTGGTGCTGATGCTGATGCTGATGCTGATGCTGATTCCCTTTTAGCCACAAACCTAAAAAGTAGAAATTTCAAATGCAACTAAAAACTTGTTTGTGCTCGTATTTTACTTGAAGCCACAGCGGGGAGACGGACAGACAGACACTCATGATGTTGTTAGTTGTTTGTCCAATTGCTGCTGCTGCTGCTGCTGCTGCTCCTGCTACTGTGCAGGACAACGGAGTGCTCACGATGACGATGATTACCATGGGGATGTTGTCGATGTAAATTCTCAACTGCTATCGATGTTGTTTTTGTTTTTGTTGCTTCTTCTGTCTTTTTAAATATTTGCTTTTGTGTTGGTGTTGCCTGCCCAACTAAACAGTCGAATGGAAAAAGTCACCATTATGCAACTCCAAGTGGCAGATAGTTTTACCACTCTTGTTCTTGTTTTTTGTTGTTGTTGTTGTTTTTTATTTGTTTTGTGTGAATGTATTTTATTTTCTATTTAAAATATAGTTTTTATTCATTTTTTTTATTTTGTTTGTGTGTTGGAAATGAAATAACTGATTTATCGTAAAGGATTGGCGTTGTTGTTGTTGTTGTTATTTATTTGTTGCTGGTCCTGGATTTGTTTAGTTCATAGATCTCCTATTCAAGCAACAGCAACAGCAGCAGCAGCGGCCGAGTCCGATTCCTGATTTAAATTGAAACACACACCTCAAGGCGAATGCGTTCGAGTTTTATTTATTTGTTTTCGTTGCAACTTTTATTACGGAATCTGGTGAATATTTTAATGTATTTAGTGAAGTTTTTTTTTTGTTGTGGGTCTTTCCGCATTTTAAATTTTGCGGTTTGCAGGGAAATTGATTTGGTTTGTTTTTCCAGCATCAAGTCAAAGGAAAAAGCGTCTATTTTATTAAAATTTCTTTGAATATTCACAAAAGTTTTAACTGCTGGATGGGGAATATGCTAAATAACCATTAAGAACTTTGCAAATGGAATCACGCTATTGAAATGTAAATGCGACTTTTATTTATTTATTTATTTTTATTTTTTTGTTATTAAAGGACGACTTTTGCAGCCATTCGAGTGACGTGAACTAGTCTTAAAAGGACAACATTTTTAGTTGAACTCCACATGAAAATACAATTTTTATTTTATTTTATTTATTTTATTAAAAAAAAATAAAAATATGGCCAACATGTGCTTGTAAACTGACGCTACAAATATTTTCACGCTGCTCTCTTTTATGTGGAATACCCCCATTAACCCTGGATGGTTATTGTTCGTCGATTTCCCCCCGCGAGGCACAATAGGCAACTTGGTCAGCCGTAAGGCCTTGTTGCAGTGCTTTCTGGGGAAAAGATAAGAAATACAGGTGGAAGGATACCTGGGTCCCGCCATTACGAAGGATCAGAAATCAATAGTAGGTTACAAACCTGCATTGGTTTGACCACGGTTGCCACTCTAAATTTTTCTTTGGGACCAAAATCCATAAAAAGAAGAACCAAAATAAGAAAGAGAACCAATTTTTTCAATTTTATTTGTATACCAGCATAATACACTGAAGTCAAATTGTCAATTTCTGATTTGTAAACAAAAGTAACAATCGATCAAAATTTATTTATGTTATAATCGTTAACTTTTTATAAGAGAAAAAAAATGAAAAACAAAAATTTTTAGTTCAATTGTACCACAGTGGCAACTGTGACACTGGTGCCACGGGATCTGTTTGAGCCCCACAGATGATGTTGTTGTCATGCATGTAAACTTTTGGCTGGGCGTGTGTGAAACATCTGCTTCACTGGCGAAGCTCTGTTTAACGCACGTTCATCTAATTGATGGCGTCTGGCGGAACCCGTTCTTCCCCTATATGTTATTGATTCTGTGGCCAGATTTTGGTTGAGATCTCTTCAATGAGTCCACGTGGTGGCTGTGGTTTAATACCAAGAGTCGCTGGTAGAGATGTCAGATAAGGGTTGATGTTTCGACATATTCATACTATGCTGGGATTTCGACCCAGCTGATGGTGGCCTCTATGGGCTACTGCGAATCAGCAGACGTTGCGGAAGTAGTGGTGTGTTGCTGGTGCTGGGAGTGTCAGGAGGGATAAGTCTTATGACTTTGACCTTTGGATCCTCTAGGCGCTGATGGCATGCTTTCCTCGGAAGCCACAAGGGTTTAAGATGGGACCGAACACCTTAGCAAGGTGTATGATCTTGGTGTATATGGCGGTACTAAATGAATAAGATTGCAACCTCGAGGTCCACACAGGTTGTGACCCCTAAGGGTGACAGGGGTGGTGGTGAACATTAATTTCACCTGGTGATAAGACCACCGTCAGGTAGGCCATATTGGTAGGCACTGGCGCAAATCTTAGCCTCTATCTGTTCGTCGAGTTGACGAAGGCCATTTACTCGTTATTATATAGTAAAACAACTCTTATTATTATTTTGCCAGATTAGACGACGTTGCCCTGGTGGTCTTTTGACAGCAGTAATTTCTAAATTATAATTCCAGGGGATTATCTTTGGAATACAGAAACTTTCGATTTAAAAAATTCTTCCTTTTTTATAACATTTCAGAACTCGACACCTCCATAACGAACACCCTTTACTGGATAAGCACAGAAATGCTATGACAGTGCGTTTGGCTTGTGAACAAATTGTTTTGTTTTTTCCAATATATTTTAGGGTTCTTTTCATAAAAATTGCAATAATACAATGAGGGCAAACAGAAAGTCCTCTGGGGATTTTCTAGAAATCCTCCTGCCCATTACAAAAACAAAATCTCTTTTTGTTAAAAAAAAAATAATAATAATAAATTTAGAACGCTGTTCAGATGTTCGTCCCAGTGAGACAATAAGTTTCTTTTCTATGAGACCTTATCGGCGGCTGAATACATTTCACTTTTCGACATGTCACATTTAAATAATAAAATTTAAACGGCACATCAATACGGCCTTCACCGTCGTGCGTGATATCAAACGAAATGATGGCGTGTAGAGCAACAGAGAAGGGCAGACGGTCACGAGACAAATTTTATTACTCCTTCTCCATCTTCGTAATAAATTCAAAAATCTTTCCATTCAATATAAATATTTATCTTATGGCTTTTCTCTTAATGTATTCGTCTTCTTCTACTTCTTCTTCCTTCCAACCACAAAGTAAATAGATAAATTTTGTTATATTTTGTTTGCGGCTTTCCCCAAGTCCTAATTGATTTCCATTATCAATTTTGATGAATTTAAACACTTTCTTATTTAGTAAATACGAGTATCAATTAAATTATATTCGAAATTATTTTCTCTTACCAACAACAACTCGGTTAGTTCTGTTAACTGAGTTAAGGAAGTGGAGTGGAATACATCACTGAAAATAATTAAAGGTGCCATGGCAGGAATAATTCCCGTACAAATTATTAAAAATAATAAAAATTTTAATTGTTTTGTAACAGCAGAAAACAATTCATTAACTATTTAATATTTAAATTAGATTTCTTTGGCTGACCCTTTAGCTATTTCAGGTGCTGTACACATCCACAGACATCCAGTAGCCTTCTCTGTCTGTTTGTGTATTTATTTTATTGCAAACCACAAAATATATTTTACTTACAGTTCGCATATCCATGCGACTACTTCGTTTGCATTTTCACCGCAATTCGAACTCATGGCCTAAAATCCATGGAGATTAAATTTCCCGAATATTGAACAAAAAATAAGACTGAATTAAATAGTCGATGCTACAGCAAAAGGACACACATCCTGCTCTAATACTATTCGATTCGAAAGGATAATAAATAAAATGAATGAATTTCATTTCATTTCGCAGATATTCGAAGAGCTTGTGTTCTTTTCTACACATCCTTCCTACTTCCAACTCTGTTTGTTTTTGGGGCAGATACGCAAAAAATAAAATATATTTCATTTTACCCCTTTCAAAATAGGGCGGGCGTGCGTGTGCATGTCTGGAACAAAGTAACTTTTGGTTTGTCATGGCATTTAAATGGAACAAAAAAAAAAAAGGAAGTGTAACTTCATTAGATTCAAAATCACACTGAAAATATGTGGTGCAGTTCGAATTTGTGGGTGAGAGATACTCGCACTTTTGCATAAATATTTTTGCTATTCGAGGGCGAGGGATATCATTTTGAAATAAGCAGAGATTAACATTCGTAATTCGTAATTAGAGTGGATTGGAATTTGTGAAAGAATTTTCGGGGTGATTTAAAAACTGAGCAGTGCAACGTTTTAATCTCTTTTGGAGTGAGTGCAGAGTTGAATCGCTGTAAAAAGAAATGAAATTAAAGTGATTGAAATGATGGAAATTTAAAAACTGCAGATGAAATTAAATTGAAATTTGAGGTTAGAAAAAGTGGACTTAAAGACACACTCTTTTAGAAATAATTAATTTTATTGATGCCAATTTGTAAAAGAAAAGTGGGAAATAAGCATGGAATATGATGTTGGGCAAATGTCCATCTCTGGCACATCAGCAGACCCGCGGTTTATTTTCACAAAATGTTAAACCACTTTTTGCAAAATTGCCTCGCTTATCTCCTCAACGCAGCGTCGAATTGAAGCTTTTAGTTGTTTGTGATTTCTTCACGTAAACCCGCTCTTTCGAATGGCAAAAAAAAAAAGTGATCCAGCGCCGTTAAATCGCAAGAATTATGCCTCCAATTGTTACCGAGAAATTAAGCGACCGGGAAAAATCTCATGAAATAAGGAAACTGTTTGATTGGCTTGTGGCGCCATCTTTCAGTGATGTCAACACTGTCCAATTCAGGCCACAACATATCGGTTCTCATGGTTTAGTAGCGCAGAGAATTCACGGTGGCGGCGTTTCCTTGCCCACATTCCGAAAAATATCGGCCGATGATGCCACCTGACCACAATGCGGTTACTTATTTTTAAGTGATACTTTTTCGAAGCCTTTTTGGGAATTTTGTGAGCCCCTTTACCTAATCAAAAAGAGGGAGGCCTCATCACTGAATGCGATTTAATTGCAAAATTAGTTTTTTTCGTTGAATTTTTCTAGCAGCGAATTCACAAACGTTTGACGCACGCAGAGCCCGGGCGGTTTTAGTTTATCGACGAGCTAAATTTGATAAGCGTGAGCATGAAGAGCTCTATTCAAAATGATGCACAGCTGTAGCGAACGTTGACGAGTTGGTTGATGTTCCAGGTTCCGAGAGCACTATTCGCAATGCGGTGGATATTTGGAGTGTTTTTTATAGAGTGATACAACTTTGAGTTGGCATCACTGCTTTATTTGACCACCCATTTAACAGCTGCTAGTTACTTTTTGTTTACTTTGCTTTGACATTTCATTATGGATCGACGAACGCCACAGCAACGCGTGCAAATTGTGGAAATTGTATTAATCAAAATAATGGTTCTGTTCGTCAAACTTATCGTGCACTTCGTCCATTCAAAATTGTATTTTCCGATGAAGCCCATTTTTGGTTGAATGGGTACGTAATTAAACAGAATTGTCGCATTTGGCGGGACGAGAATCCACAAGCTTTTGTCGAAACACAGAAAATTGCTGTTTGGTGCGCTTAATGGGCTGACGGAGTCATTGGCCCATGTGCCTTCAAAAACGATGATAATGAGAATGTTACTGTTTGTGAAAGTTGGTGTTCAAGATTGAGCCTTGTACGCGCCAGCCGTGGCGGCCACATGGCCGACGTCATATTTAAACATTAATGCCATAAAATTTTCTATCCAATAAAGACCGTTTCATTGATATCAAAAATATATTATGTTTTATTATGAATTAAACTTGTATCACTCTATAAAAAACACCATATACAAATTTATATATCGTTGGAAATGAAATATGTTAAATCCTGTTATTTTTATCGTTTAATAATAATTTATTTTATTGTCAATATAAGCAGGAATATGCAGAATTATGCAAAATATGCAAAATTTATAATTTGATATATTTTATTAACTGGAAGCACAAGACTGATTCAGGTGCCACCCTTTAAAGACTCACAAATTATTCTGCTTTCAATTTTACACCAACAGCTTCTTCGAAACAATTTAAACACCAGAAGGATATAAATACGTAAAAATAAAACTTTTTAGACTCTCACATTTTACAACTCTTCCTATTTTTACGAAAAAAAGAACGAGAAAACATTTTATAAATAATCAAAAGTTTTATAAACAAATAAAGCACTTGACATTCCCATGAAAATGTATTAAACACTTGACGGGAAAGGTCATTTAAAGGCTTTTTTGTACTTGAGAATCATCTTCAAAAGAATAGACAACAAATTTCCTAGAAAGGCTTATCCTCTTCTTTTACAAGGATGCTCTGCTTGCCTTTTCATGTTGCCAGCACACACACACACACACACACACACACACTATGGAAACTGAAACTGAAAACAGAAATAATATTTGATATTCAAAGTGTTAAGTTGCTGGCAAAAACAAAAAAGAAAAATTTTAATGAAAAACTTAAAACACTTTTCTGTTGCTGTAGTTGTTTCTGTTGTTGTTGTTTTTGTTGTTGTTCCTGTTGTTGTTGTTGTTGTCAAACAACACTTACTTACTGGCACTTTAACTCATTTTCAAATATTTGCGTATATTTTTTTAAATATTTTTTGCACACTCGTTCTTTCTTATTGACTTGGCTGACGGCTAGACAAATTTAAGTTTATGCAAGAAAACAAGCGAAACGGAAAAATAAATTATTATTTGTTGTTGTTTTATATTTTGGCATACCGGAAGAAGAAAATATGTAACTTTAAAATAAATTTAGCTGGTGGCGTAAATTCTTTAAAGTGGAACTGACAATTAGTCAGATGGAAATTAAGGCCGAATTGAAGTGCTTTTCAAGAAGACTCTAAATAAATTCCTAAAAAGTACTATTGAAAAGGACTATGAGAACTGCAAAGAAATTTTAACGTGACTAGAATTAAAAGGCCTTGAATTCAGAGAGGCTGCTGTAAATCAAAACGTGCTTCAGGAATTAGGGGGGTTACCGATAATGAAAACGAAATATCGGCCTTCGGTATGGCCTTCGGTATGGCATATTGAATTGGATTTAAAGTTAAAGTGAACAAAACTCAAGTAGAGTACTTTTTATTATTGAAAATTGCAGTACGTAAAATTAATATTAATTAAAATGTTTTCACAACGAAACTTAAATCCTGGTTTTAATATTAAAATCATAAACATGTGATTTTGAGTGCACACTGCAGATTTAATAAATACAGGTCTCAACACACAGATTGTCCAGTAAATTTAGTGATAATTAATTAACTCTCTTCAAGAAATGATGGTATATAATGTTGTATATTCCTCTACATTTGGTAACAGTTAATGCACAAACTGTACTGGAGCTGTTCTTGTTTGTACAAAAAAATTGCATTTCAGTTTAAAATAGGAATTTTGTTCTATTTTTTAAATTTATATTTTAATATAAATAACTAGAGATCGCTTTATTTTGTATGAAATCATGAAATTCTAAAAGAAAAAATGCAGGTGTGGTGGGTTTTTCTCTGCATTCTTCAAATATTATCAGCTGTTTTGGTATATAACTTGGCAGCACTTAATTTAGTACAACGATAACAGGGGAAAACAAGTCTTTATTTAATAAAACCTATTAAAGCCCATTTAAAAATGGGTTCAGGTTGGTTTTACCAAAATTATTTTGTATGTTAAAGCCACGTCTTAACAGTTGATATTAACGTTAAAGCCAGGAATATTAAAATAACGTGAAAGTGAAAACACTTTTATCTAATAAAAAAAAATTATTAAATAAATAAGAAATTAAAACGGAAGAAGTTTGTTTGAAGTAAAAATGGAACGAAATGTTAGATATTAACAGCAACACAGGGATTAAAAGGACGTCATGGCCGGTTTGATGAAATTCTCGTATTCTATTTAATAACAAAATCTGTGCTAATAAAAACTCCTGTGGAATTTATTTGGATCACCTAATAAGTGATAATAAGCAGAAATGCATTTAAGTACTGATGCTGCATGTGTAGTGGCTTTCGAAAACAGCTGCTCTGCTCTACTGTATAAGTTGAATAATTAAATTATAGGGGTCTTTCCCTTGTGCCTTGCAATATTTATCGTGTTTTTCTGAATTAGAGAGACACGTTACGAGAATCAGTCCATTAATTATGATTAAATTTTTAATATAGAAAGAAATGCAGAAAATTTTTTATAGAATGTTTAATTAAAAAAGCGTGCAAATTGTAAAAATTTTTAATCGAAATAATGGTTCTGTTCGTCAAACTTATCGTGCACTTCGTCCATTCAAAATTTTATTTTCCGATGAAGCCCATTTTTGGTTGAATGGGTACGTAAACGAACAGAATTGTTGCATTTGGACTGAGGAGATTCCACAAGCTTTTGTGCGCTTTATGGGCTGCCGGAGTCATTGGCCCATATGTCTTCCAAAAACGATGATGGTCAGAATGTTACTGTTTGTGAAAGTTGGTGTTCCAGATTGCGCCTTGTGGGCGCCAGCCATGCAGGCCACATGACCGAAATCACATTTAAACATTAATGTCATAAAATTTTCTATCCAACAAAGACCGTTTCGTTGATATCAAAAATACATAACTATGTTTTATTATGATTTAAAATTGTATCACTCTATAAAAAACACTGCCACTAAATTATTTCGAGTTAAAATTTTCACGAGAATTTCACTATTCTTGGAAAACAGTGTGGCAACGTTGTGAGCTGTTTTTAACTTATTTATGCGGCTGGTAGCGAGTGTATTTAAATTATTCTAATGCTGTTGCAAGTATTTATGTTGCTTTTACTCTTGTTAATGTACTCATTTTTATTTGTTTTATGCTGATATTATTTTCTTTTTTTTTTCGTTTACAATTTTCATCTCGTTTCAAAGTCTACATCAAAGGATTCAGCTAAAAAAAAGTTCCCAGCAGACACGCAGTTGAGATATCAAATTTCGCAACGAATTTATTTTTAAAGATTTTAGCAAATAAGAAGGGAGCTATTTTCAAAAGATATAAATAAATATTTTATAAATAAAAATTGACAATAAATAGGAAAGAAAAAAAATTACTCGCCTTATTCTGTAACTCTTTACCACCGTCACGTCACGACAATCATCCTTAACGTGTTTGGCGTTTTTCGCCTTTAAAATCGATTGTGATACATTAAAGAAACATTTTGCTTTTTTGTCTTTCATCTATTACAAATTGTCGTATTTCAAAGGCGAATACGCCAAACACGATAAGGGTGAATATTTAAAAGAGGACATTTACGTAACGTTGTGTGGTGAATCCCCGCAATGACTTCGCAACAAACAAACTCGCTGGGTGATGATCCAACTCTACTGGGATTTACTTTACTTTATATTCCTGTTCATGGGAGTGTGTAAAACAAATAAGCGAATGCGTGCAAAAGAAGTATTTCAAACTCCACAACCGTGTGCGTGTGTTTGTTTTTCATTTTAAGTGTTTAAAGAAAAATTACAATACGCTGCTGATAAGTTGAAAGAAATATTAAAAATGGAAAATATTTAAGTGCCTTTTAAGTGGTAAAAGAAGCATGAAGTCGAAAAGAAATATTTTAGTTTACGAGACTGTTTCTCTTTCATATTTTCATATCATAAATATTCAACACTTGCCCCACCTCCCGCACCTTCTGCAGTAGCAGCAAGCAGAAAGTTCTAATAATTCAGACGGGGAAAAAAGAAAAATTGACAGCAATTTCCAGAGGTTACGCTGTAAAATATGCGTGTTTCATTTAAAATATTGAAGCAATTTCGTTTCTTTCTGTGTTGCAAATGGCAAAAAGCAGAACATGTTGTTAATTTTCAAACAATAAAAAAGTCTTTCGGGCTGCCTCATTTTGCAAAAACAACAGCGGCAGCAGCATCATCATCAGCAACGACAACAAGTCAAAAGTTGTAAGTTTTTCTGGGGTGGGGTGGGGTGGGGGTTTTTTTGTTAAAGAAATTAACAAAGTTTTCTTGCAACATGCAGCAAAACTTTGCTGCAAGAGTTGGAACGCTTCCGCAATGAATTTAATAAAGAAGAAATTGTCTGCTTCACGTGGAGGTTTTGCTTTCAATTTAATGAGGTGCCACAGTTTTACTTCCAACAATTTTCGGGTAATTATCAACTGAAGAACTGCTGAGATTGTCTGAAAAAAAATGGAATGTTTTTCAAAAGTTGCCTACTTTTGTTATCGTATCGACTTGAGAGTTTGTAATAGATTGAGAAAAAACGCAAAAATGTTTTTATTCCATTAAAAAGACTCAAATCCATTTAACGACCGCAAAAGGACTAACCGATTTGGGTACGATGAGCAGGGGTTGACGTGAATTTTTGAAAAATTATAATGAAAGACTTTTTTCCAAGTTCCTTTTTTTTGAGATGTCTTGAAATATGCCATATCCGCCCGCACGTGTAAAATTCTAATAATTTCTAAGATTATTAGAAGTCTTTAGAATCGCCATCAATTTTGTCTCGATTCGGTTAAGCCTTCCCAAAGTCATATGAAAACCCATTTGTGATTTAATTTCTTATGTCAATTTCTTTTCTAGAAAAAATGCAACATATTTTACACTTTTTTATACAAAATGGCAACATTCTGCCATTTAAAGAATTAACTACAAATTAATTTAGCATCCCTTATGAAAAATAATATCTGTTTTAAAACTCCTCCAAACTGCCACTTTTTTGTAAAACTGTTACATGTTTTCCAGAAAAGAACACGCCATTATTGATCTACAAAATTTATTTAATTATTTCTAAAAAAAAAAATAATTAAAAACTATGGGAAATTCTATATCAGTCGAACGTTGATTACTCTTTTAAAAATATTTTAATTTTATTAACTGAAATCCCCGTCATAAATATTTCTCTCTATAAACTCCCATATTTAAGTCTCTAAAAAAATTTAAAGTAAAAAAAGTTTAATACTAAAATGATGGTTAACTGAAGGGGCTATTGACTAAAGTAGTTGAGGCGTCGTACACTACGAAGAAGACTACGTAGACGATATGTCCTATAAATAGCTTATAAATAGTTTATGAAACTGAAAAGAGTACGATTTTTACTAAAAACTAAACCGAACGATAATTTGAAGGCTGGTTCATGCTTTTTGAGAGGTTAAAAAAAGACGTCTGTTTGGTGCGCTTTATGGGCTGGCGGAGTCATTCGCCCATATGTCTTCAAAAAGAAAATTGGATTGAAATCATATTTAAACATTAATGTCATAAAATTTTCTATCCAATAAAGACCGTTTCATTGATATCAAAAATATATTACTGTGTTTTATTATGATTTAAGCTTGTATCACTCTATAAAAAACACCCTATAGGACGTACAAAAAGTTTTTGTTTATTACAGCCTGTATCTCCCACTCTTATTTTTAATAAAAATGTAATAATAAAAACCTTTTTCTTCGTCCCACAAAGTCCGACTCTTTTCAGTTTTATAAACTATTTATAAACCATTCATAGAGCGTTTAAAAAGTGTGTCTTTATTAAAGCGCGTTTCAAGTTTGTACCTGCCAGTCTAGTTTTTAGTCAAATTGTAACAATGGAAAACTTTTTATGCTTCTCACAAAATCCTATTCTTTTAAGTTTGTATAAAATGAGGGAACCATTTATAAACTATTTATAAGATGTATAAAGAGTTTGTCGTTTTTCCAACCTCCCAACAAACATAAACCAGACTTCAATTTTTCGTTCGGTTTAGTTTTTAGTAAAAATGTAATAACAATAACTTTTTCCATGTCCCAGAAAATCCTACTCTCTTCAGTTTTATAAACTATTTATATGACGTATAAAGAGTTAGTCTTTGTTAAAACGTTATTAAACCTACCAAAAACATAAACTTGCCTTCATCGGTCAGTTTATATATGAAAAAGATGAAAAAGATTTCATGCGTCCCACAAAATCCTATTTTATAAAATCAGGGAACCATTTATAAACTATTGTCTTTATTAGAGCCTGTTCCTCCCAGTCTTATTTTTAGTAAACTTTTAATAAAAATACATTTTCTTCGTCTCACAAAATGCTAGGCTTTTCAGTTTTATAGACTATTTATAAACGTGCAAAAAGTTTGTCCTTATTACAACCTTTTTGTCAAGCTACCAAACAGATGAATCTGCCTTGAACTTATCGCTCAGTTTAGTTTTTAGTAAAATTGTAAAAACAAAAACCTTTTTCTACGTTCCACAAATTTCCACTTTTAACTAACCTGAAGTTGTAATAAAAGCCTTTAGTTTTTATAAAACCAGCGATCTAAATGTTTTAATTTTATCATTTTAAATACGTCTAAAAAGCATTTTAATATCTCACCCTCAGCCCGCAACCCAACGGCTGCCTAAAACACACGGTCAATAAATTGTGTGTTTTTCGACTTATTAACTTCTTAATAAGGCCAACCGCATGTCATGTCATGTCACGTCGTACAGCACAGAACAGCTTTAGACCACAAACATTTTGAAATATTTTTTAAAATACTTTAATTATCCACTTAGAACCGGGTAACAATTTTAATGATATTTGACAAACTCGCAATTAAAACTTGAATATTTAACCAACAATTAATGTAAAAATCTTTTTCTCAACACTCTCTTATCTTTGCAGGATAAATAAATTAATGTTTTGTGCAATCAACAGTCCAACTTGCCAACCAATTAATTAATAATATTCGGACGACGAACGAAAAAAAAGATTGGAAAATTTATACAATTCACACAAGTACAATTAAAAACTACACCAGGCAATTAATTGACAACAAGCCAACCCACTTTTAACAATTATAAACCGATTCTTGAATTAAAATCCGCCTGCATTGTAGTCGAGTTAAAAAGCAAAAAAAAAAATGCATGCAAACAGAGAACAGCAGATAAAGTTTGCAGAAAAAAATAATAAAAAGATAAATTAATAAATAAAACAAGTGCGATAAATTTACATAGAAATTCGTATTAATTGCAAGACTCGGAAAAATAAACCAACACCAGGTAACAGGTAACGAAAGAAGAAAAATAAAGTGTGGAAAATAATAAAATAAACTAAAAGCCAAACTACAGCTAAACTATTAATAATAAATAATACAAACATCAAATTAAAATTGATTGACACTGTCTGACAGATAGACTGACGGCCGGAGAGACACACACAAACGGACAGACAGACAGACAAACAAAACAACATGCAGTTAAACCTCAACGACTGCTCGAATGCAGTTGCAAAGAAATATACATTTTAAACTCGACACAACAAAACATAAAAATAAAATACAAAAATAATATATAAAAATAAAATACAAAAATAAAATATAAAAATAAAATATAAAAATAAAACACAAAATAAAAAATAAGTAAATAATCTAGTGAATACCTGCAAAATAATAACGAGTTTCGAAATCGTTATTTACTTCTCCAACCAAAAGGTATGAAAATTTCAAATAAATAAAAAAAGAATTGCAGAAAAATTATCAAGAAAATTGTGCACAACGAAGTACTCAAGTTTGTGTTTGTCGAGATAGAAAAAAAAAATCTAAGAAAAAACGATAAATCTAAGAAAAAATTAAATAAATACCAGCAACGATAACGTGGCAAGTGTCAATCAAAATATCTTGATTTCGACAAAATATAAGAAAAAAAGATTTAAATAAAATTAATGAATAACAAGTGTTGAAAGGAAAAACGCATTTAAGTCAACATGCAAATTTCCAATAGTTTCGAAAAAGAAGGAAGTGAAGTGAGTGTTAAGTGGTCGGTTACATAATCACCGACCGAGTCGAAGGAAAGCGGCTTATAGAATAGCCAACTGAAAGAGAATGTAACAAATAAATTTTCCACAGGTAAATGTTCTAGAACAGTTGCAACCGCACAGTGGTTTGAAGCAGAGAACTTTTTTGAAATTGAATACAAGATTGCGGTGTCGTAAATACCGATTTCCACCCCGCACTCAGTCAGAAATGAAATGTCGAATGTTTTTTAACTGAATTATTTGATGAATATGTTAATTCATGTCGGCCTTGCCGCTGGTCACTGAATATGAAAATGTACTAAAGAAAAGAATACAGCAGCGCCCTCTTTCGTCGGTACCTGCAGCAAAATATTCCCCCGGCGAAGCAAAAAGTAAAAATAGTTTAAAAAAAGTCTCTATCTTTTTGTCTGTCTTTATTTGTTCTTTCAACACTATCCCCTCATTCCTAATTCAGGCAAAGTGAACTGATGACTTTCATCCCCTGAATGCTGTTACAAGACCAAAAATATATATATATATATATCCAGAAATAACTTTCTAGCAGAGACTTCATTTATAATCAAGTTTATTTGGGGCTTATATAGGGTGTTTTTTATAGAGTGACACAACTTCGAGCTGGCATCACTGCTTTATTTGACCACCCATTTAACAGCTGATAGTTGCTTTTTGTTAACTTTGCTTTGACATTTTATTAAGGATCGACTTACACCAGAGCAACGCGTGCAAATTGTGGAAATTTTTAATCAAAATAATGGTTCTGTTCGTCACAGTTAACGTGCACTTCGTCCATTCGAAATTTTCTTTTCCGATGAAGCCCATTTTTGGTTGAATGGGTACGTAAATAAACAGAATTTTCGCATTTGGAGTTAGGAGAATCCACAAGCTTTGGTGCGCTTTATGGGCTGGCGGAGTCATTGGCCTAGATGTCTTCGAAAACGATGATGGTCAGAATGTTACTGTTTGTAAAAATTGCGCCTTGTACGCGCCAGCCGTGGCGGCCACATGGACGATATTATATTTAAACATTAATGTCATAAAATTGTCTATCCAATAAGGACCGTTTCATTGATATCAAAAATATAATACTATGTTTTGCTATGATTTAAACTTGTATCACTCTATAAAAAAACACCCTATATGTAGTTAAAGTATAGAAAACTTAACTGCCAATTTTCTTTTCCAAAGAAACTCCATTCTGAACACTCTGAATTGCTGTTAGAATGTCCTGACGTTGTCCTTGTCACTAACGAAGAAAGCAACGCCACGAATTTAATCTACTGTTAGAGTATCGGGTGTTTTCTTAGCGCATTGATAATCTTAAATGAAAATGCCAACCGAAATATGATTGAATTAAAGATCCTGATTCTGTAAATCACCTGGATTCAGTCAAATTTATATGTCAACAAAATAAAAAATTACTCTTTTTGCTCTCTCTGACTATATTTGCTATTTTTAAAAAAATTTCAAACATTTTGAAAGTTGCAGCAAAAACACAACATATTTTTGATAGCCTGATCATGGCAATCGATATCGATCGTAATTCGATCGTATACGCTGATTTGGGTTCCGATGTTTGTAACGTCTTAAGTTTACAAAGACTTGATAAATATTCCACAAGCACAAGGGAAAAACCACATCAATTTTAATTATTCAACTTACACAGCAGAGTAGACAAGATGTTTTCGAAAGCCGCTACACTTTCAATATCAGTGTTCTAGTATACTTATAGTTACCACTACTTTTTAGGTGGCTTAGCTGAATGTAATAAAAAATTTTCTTGACAAAAATTTTATTATAAAATAGAATACGAGAAGTGTGTTAAAAGTAAAATGTAAAACTTTGGCGCAATTAAAATGAAATTAAAAAAAAAACGCAAAAAATAGCACATAAAGAAAATAATTAAACGACAACACTGGAACAAAAAAATATTTTATAAATCAAAACGAATGAAAGTGTAGCGGCTTTTGAAAACATCTTGTCTACTCTGCTGTGTAAGTTGAATAATTAAAATTTATGTAGATTTTCCCTTGCTATTCTGGTCTGCTGTTTTAGTCGAATAATGAAATTGAGAAATATATGTCGTTCGGAATTCAACACGTTAAGAACACTAGCCCAACAATCTGAGCAGAATTCAGTTTTAGCTGCGTTCTCATCTGATCCAACCGATCAGTGTAATCTTTGACTATTATTTTCAATAAGTCTGGCCGTATGAAGTCAAAAAAGGCTTAAATATCGTCGCCGAATGCTTCAAGAGTCGAATGGTTGTCAGTGTAATCCGCTGATTAGACATGACTGCATAAAAAGTAGAGGCGTGGAATAGCGGCAAATAAACTTGCCATCAAATTTAATTCGTAATAAATCAATTGCTAAACGTGATGTATGCCAACCAGCGTTGCCATTTGCCAAGTTTTCCCTTTAGTTAGAAAAAAACGTTTAATTTTTGTTAATAAAATATATTTAATAAAAATTAAATCTAATTTTGTATTTTCGTTCATTATTTTGCCATATTTAAAGCAAAAGTTTATTTTATTTAAAAAAGGTTTCTTCTGGAATGGCAAGTTTTTTGGAAAAAAATATGGTAACGCTGATGCCAACTGACGTCTTGTTGGAAGCAAATAACGATGACGTTTAACTGATAATCATTATGGGAGCTTTTTTAAAATATGTTCTTTAAAAAAAATTCAAATTAAATAATTTTGAAAACAACATCGTTGCAGGGTTTGACAGATTCGTTGAGTTAAAGATGCGGCGAATTCGGACAAGACCAGCTGGCACTAATTCGCCTTGATGTTTTTTTATATTAACTTTTTGTATTTTTTAATTAAATTCTTTTCATTCCACTGTGCAAAGCGCTTTAGCATGCACATGCATGTATGTATGTGTGTGTGTATTTATGTTTGTATGTGTTAATAATACTATTATTGTCTCTGACGCAAGGAAGTTCAACAATGTTGCCATAAACCAAAAATCCCTACAACAATCCAACGGAAGTAAATATTTTGCAATGCAACAGCCAGCCACCAGCAGCAGCAGCCTGCCATTAACAAAACAAGTGCCACAGTTTACAGACAAACTTAAATGATAATAAAATAACAAACAAACAAAAAATAAGAAAGATTAAAAAAACATACTCAGAAGCAAAATAAAACACAAAGAAATTCAAGTGAAAATAAAAAGAAATTTTCTTGAAACGTCGAAGCAAAAAAAAAATCAAAATAAATAAAAAATTGTTTAATATTCAACACAAATATTTTGTAAAGAAAAGCAGCTAAATAAAAGGAAATTTGCCAAGCCATAAAATTCAAATGTAGTAAATTTGAATAGAAACCCGACGTTTGCAAAGAAAAAAAGAAAATAAATAAAAATAATAACAAAAAAGATGTTGCAGACTCCCAAATTCTTGTGAAGAAGAAAAAGCGTCGAGGAGGAAAGTTTAACTGTATTTAACAAACCAGCTACAGGCTGGCTCGTTTCCAAAACCATTGTTTGGCCTTGTTCAACTTTCTTCTACATTTTGTCAAATCTGCCCAAGATCGTAACAGTGTGTGTGTGCGTGTGTCTGTTTGCAAATGGAATGCCTCTGCAATTCAATGTAATTACGGAAATTGTCTACAATTTGTTGATGATTGCAAATTACTGCTGCTGTGTGCGCCCTCCTTTATTGTGTAAACGCAGCTACCAACAGCAACAACTACAATAACTATCACAACCAACGAGTCACAACATTATGTGGAGTGTTAATGCAACAGTTTGGTAACTGTGTGCTTGTGTATGTGTGTGTGGTCTTGAAAATCTCTGCTCCAGCTAATGGCTGTGCAACATTTCCTTGGACTTCTTATCTCTTACAAAAACGACAATTGTTGCTGTTAATTAAAAAAAATATATATATAAATTTGTAAAGATGGAAAAACTACAAAATGCTGCTGAATTTTAGCATCTTGAAGATACACTTCAGTGCACTATGGGGTAAGTGATTTAAATTTTTTACTGCAACTAATCGTATATTTATAAGCCGATAATAATAATAATAATTCGCAAGAGACCATTCTAAAGACATTCTATTATTTTTTTCTTTCTATTATATTTTATGCAGCTTTTTTCTTGTTGTTGTTGTTATATTTTATTACCAGCGCAGGCTGGGCATTAGAAACTGCAAATTGTATGCGCAGCATTTATGGGTGTTAATAAACTTCATTTGCATCATGATTTCAAATGAACTTTTTGCAAACGTCGTAAATTAAAGATTAAATAAAAATCGTAAAATCCGCCATTGAAATTCTTATTAAACCGATTCCCAGGAAAAGCAATTCAAAATCCAGTTTCGTTAATGCGAAAAAAGCCACGAATTAGCGCCGACTTTCTATTACAAAAACTAATCCAAAGTTTATTACTGATAATGCGAGTATCTGGGAAACGCTTTAAAGCCCCATAAAAGTATTTAAGCCAGCATTTATAACCTAAAAGTCCGCTTTTCATTTGAGAAATGTAGGGATTTGCAGATTAAAAGATGCGATTAAATTCTCTAGATTCCAAGAAAATATAAACGAGAGTTTCAATTTGTTTGTGTATATCACTGGCAACTTGCGATTAACAGAAACATGAGCATAAAATTAATATGAAAAGTTCTCGTTGTTTAAATGATTCAGTTTGGCTTTTTGGAAATTCAAATCGAATTTTGTGGGAATAACTTTATAAAACATCATTTAACCCATTCAGTTCCAGGGGAAGTTTATTTATGTGTTGCACTGTATTTCCTTCAATTAAGTTTCCCTTTAATCGGGAGGGAGCGAACTCTTGTCATTCCACATCCAATTTAGTTCTAAGCCAGGGGCCCATTACGGCACTCCTTATCTATCGAAATTCGTATATAAATTGTATTGGAAATTTTATCGATATCGAATGTGGTGCCCGTACAGCCTTGCGTACTTCGACAGTTTCTTAATGGCCATCAAATTAGTTGTCATTTATTCGCCCATATTATGAATGACGACGTCGACGTCACACCAACACGACAGCAAAAAATTTTCACTTCTCATTATTAACAGCGTTTTGGTCTTCTCTAAGGCGTGTAATATTAATAGAATATGCTACCAGAAGTCAATTTCTGTCGACAACGACTAGACAAGTGACAATTTTCTGCTGTCGTGTTGATGTGACGTCGATGTCGTCATTCATAATACGGGCGATTTAGTGTATTTTGCCAAATCACCATGGACGGGTACGTGCAAATATCAAAATTATTCTATTAAAAGTGGGAGTTCTGTTCGGGCAATGTGCCACGCCCATTTCACGTTTGTCATAATCATCTTACGGACACGGCTATTCGCATTATGGTGGAGAAATTAGAGTCCACTAAATCAGTAAATAAACGACCGACACCCATACGTCACTGAAACGACAGACCTGTCGAAAACATTGCAGGGTCTGCGCACCCTAATGGACGTTAGAGTGTGCAGGTGAATCCGAGGTAGTCGATTTTGCGTAGCTCACTAGAACTCGGTACGTCACGCACCACAATTTAAAGACTTTTACGGCGTGAGGTGGGTGTCAATCGTACAAAATTCAACTGGACCATAAGAATTTGCCGAATGGGCCCTGGCAATTGGCCCTACTTTTTATATCAAAATCTTCTTCAGCGAAGGGGCCCATTGCTGCAAGTGAATAAACAACATTGTTAGACTTTAGGCGCCACAAGAGATCTATGAGAGTCAATTTTTAGTGTGGAGTTTGACCTGTTGGTGTCTGAGTCTTAAAAGAATATGAGGAAGGGGTGAAAAATATGCCCTCGACTCTACAAAGCTATTTTTTAATTTTTTTTTTATATGCTCAGCTAATACGTGTTTTTTTAGAGTGTAACAATTATAAATTAGCAACACTGCCTTATATGAGCAACCATGTAACAGCTGATAGTTGCTTTTTTTTACACTTCATTTTGAATCGCCTCACACCAGAGCAACGCGTGCAAATTGTTGAAATTTTTAATCAAAATAATTATTCTACTCGTCAAATTCTTCCCTTCAAAATTCTAATCTCATTAAGACATTTTTATGATAAGATTGGCCTTTAATATAAATCTGCTTTATCACCCTGGTCCTGAATGGGTTAACTAGCAGCTGTACTCAAACAAAAGCCTATTAATAAACTCAGTTTAAACTTAATATTTTACAAGCCATTCCAAATCATTTACAATTTTTCTAATAATTTAAAATCTCAAGCGGCTGAATATGAACGTTTCTAATAAAAATTTTAGTAGCCGACTACTTAGAAAGGAGGCATCTCTAACAGTTTTTTAAAAATGTTATATTTGCCAATAAAATTTTAATATTACGAAACGCATAAAATTAGAAACATTTGCAAGAGTTAATGTTTTCTTTGTAAAATTAATGGGAAAACATACAGCCCACATGGAGCATTAACGTTTTAAGCTGTTGTTAGAAAATGGCATTATAAAATATACAACAACAGTGGAAGGAAGGAAAAAAAGATGTATTAAAAAACGTAGTAGTTTAAAACCACCTACAGGGTGTACCACACTCATAATATTCATTTACATGAAAAAGTATTAACGATGAAGGCATTTTGCATATTCACTTATCGTTTTTAATATGTTACCGAAATGTTCCTAAAATATTTAAGAAAAGTCAAAAGAATCAGGCAACTGCCGACTCTTGTATGAGCGCATGTGTGCATGTTTATGCATGCACAGGGGCCGGACTGATTCAAAGCACCCATTTTAAATTTCAACGAGCAACATGTATCCAAAATTGTTGTTCGCGGTGATGTTACTAAATTGTGTTTATGTATAGATATTTTTATGTAAAAAGTATCTACATATCGTCAACTGAAATCCTGTAGGCTGTATGTGACATTTGAAATTACGAATGATTTGGATATAATAAAACAAAAAGAATTTTTAATTAATTAAAAAATCAATTTTAAGTTTTATGTCGGTTGCGATCAGTTTTTTCTATTAGTATTTTTTTTAAATATAGGGTGTTTTTTATAGAGCGGTATAACTTTGAGTTGACATCACTGCTTTATTTGACCACCCATTCAACAGCTGATAGTTGCTTTTTGTTTAGTTTGCTGTGACATTTTGTTATGGATCGACTTACACCAGAGCAACGCGTGCAAATTGTGGAAGTTTTTAATCAAAATAATGGTTTTGTTCGTCAAACTTATCGTGCACTTCGTCCACTCAAAATTTTATTTTCCGATGAAGCCCATTTTTGGTTGAATGGGTACGTAAACGAACAGAATTGTCGCTTTTGGAGTGAGAAGAATCCACAAGCTTTTGTCGAAACACCATAACGTCCACAGAAAATTACTGTTTGGTGCGCTTTATGGGCTGGCGGAGTCATTGGCCCAGATGTCTTCAAAAACGGTGGTGGTCAGAATGTTACTGTTTGTGAAAATTGGAAGATGGCGCCTTGTACGCGCCAGCCGTGGCGGCCACATGGCCGAAGTCATATCTAAATATTAATGTCATAAAATTTTCTATCCAATAAAGGCAATTTCATTGATATGATAAATATATTACTATGTTTTATTGTGATTTAAACTTGTATCACTCTATAAAAAACACTCTTTAAAAACAAACGAAAATGAGCGAGCAACACGAATTCCCGGAACTGACTATTTTACATCAATTTTGGCATAATTTCAGATTAAATTTAATAATTTAAAGCTAACTGCCGCTCTATAAAATATTTTCTTTTATACAAAACTTTAAGAAACTATTATTTAGTCCCGGTTTACACTCTACAACTTTTGCTGCCCAAGTACAAGCAGCTCTGTAGCGCACCTCTTTATCGGAATGAAACAAAAACAACAAAATCTAAGCAACAAAAATTTAATAGTGTGAACCAATACTGAGCAGGACTTGCAGCTCAAAAATAGTTCTTCCTTTTGATTTCAATTATTTTAGAGTTTTTTAGTTGTTGTAAAAATTATCATGCAGCAAAGTATTTCGTTCACATAAAGTCTCCTCTACAAGTGTACCACATTCACGCACATGTGATGAAGATAAATGAGAGGAAAAAGGAAAAAATATTTTCCAAAAAAAAAGAAAAAAAATACAGAAAAAAATTTCAAAAATAAAACTGCAACAATCAGAAGAAAATCAAACAGAATTTACCATGACAACGCAAGAACGAAGCAAATGCAAACAAATCAACTGCAACAACAACAACAACAACAAGAAAGTAACTCACAAAAGAGCAGGAAAATTAAATGCAACCAACTCGTCAACCTTTTATTTCCACTTGATGATGCAACAATTGATGACGGCCATTGGCGATGGGGATGATTACGATACACAAACAAACATCATTATGATGTTGTAACTAACCAGGATGATAATAATGATGATGGCCACGACAATAAATGATGGATTCTTTACACAAAGATTTTTCAAAAATGAAACTTAAAAAGTCTTTGACTGCAAAAAAAAAACATTTTAATAAAAAAACGTTCACAAGCTTCAATATAAGTTGTATGTGTGTTTGTGTGTGTGTCTTCATCCTCAACAGTTTGTTTGAAAGTAACTGTTGAAAGTTTCTATATTGGCTGGACCTCATTCGAGTTGGACACACCGGCCAGAGTTGTGCGTCGCACAACTGCTGCTGCCAAACAACCGGCCATCCAGCCATGCTGTCATGTAGCATTTGCAGCATCACTGCGTTGAAATGCGCATAAATAAGCGTAAAAATTGAATCAACCATTTACTTGTTGTGTTTTTTTTCTCTGTCATTTTCTTTTGTAAATTCGTTTATTAAATGCAATCGCACAAACTCCTTTCGCAAGAGGACAAAGAATCGCAAACATTTTAATTCATTTAGAGCGAAGTTCTTATGCGCTTTCCCTGCCCTTTTTTGTGGGCAACTGAAATAAATTGCGCTTTAATTGAATTAGACTTGGGCTCACCTAAACGCAGTTACTTTTCATTTCGTTTTTAGTAAAACGAGTTCATTTTGGAAAAGGACAAGACTTTGAACGCTACTCTGTTGTGCGATGCGAAGGAATGTGTGATCGTATTCATATTAAATTTATTTTGTGATGCCGAAGTAGTTACTTCCGATTCTAGTTACGGAATGAGATCCTTTAAGGGTCCTCGTTAGAGGGTAAAAGAAATATCAGTTGGATACAACTGAGTGCAAGACTTAAGTCAGTATTGACTGAGCTCTTGACACTGTGTGAAGTTGGGTAGTCCTTCTCATCCATTTTATCCTCTCAGGCCACAACAGTATAGCCTTCGAGGCTGCTGAAATGCTCAGGCCTGTCTTACACCCCTATTAGTTCCATGACTTAGGTTATGTCGCCTACAACTGCGGAATAACTCGAAAGACAAACGTCTATAAAATCCAAGCGGAGCTATACGGGCCTTCACAGCATAATAGGGCCTTCATAGCATCTCTGTTGGTCCAGAAATATGCCTCATCCAACAACAGGCCACAAAATAATCCAACATAAAAAAGTGACGGAATTCGCCTTAAGACTGCACATGCACATGCGATCACAATCGGGAACGCCATCGCCATAGAATTGTAAGAAAACTTGGTTGCACTGTTTTAATCTTCCACAAGACTGTTTATCCGTAGGCCCTTCTGGAGCCCTTGGCGCTAGATTTAGGTTGCTGGTCAAGGCTCGAAACAAAACGGATGTAGGATTGTAACTCTCCATTGGATTTTTTTGTGGGGGAACCCTGGCGCCCTTCCACTTTATTTTCTTATACCAGACTATTTAGGCGGACCTACTCCAAAATTTCTTACATGCACTGCCTTTGCTCTATTATATCAGAGGTTGTTGGTGGGCTACCAGCCAAGGGTGTGTCTGGGAAAGCTCTTTAAGCCTCTACCCCGGTCTGCACTGCAAAAAGGTATGGGAATTGCCAATTTGCATATTGTACACCCGGGAAAAAATATAAAATAAAGTGCCAAAAAAGCCATAAGGATATAGAATTATAGCTCCCAGTACGCCACTGCTCTTCTAAACTATTGTGGACTCTGTGGACGTTCCTGACATGAACAATCTCAAGAAATAGGAAACTTTCGCAATACTCTGGCAGCATTTTATTATTCTCTTCGGGTGTAAAAAAGCAAAAGGCTGTTAAAACTAGTCAATTCCAGAAGATATGGAGTGTGTAGGAGTACTTATTTTTGATACCGTCTTGACGTGATGTCAACATGTAGTTACAGAATAAGGAGGAGTGTCACATGACATCTGCAAAAGGCACTGGAATGAAATGTAGGAAGCGATAATTTTTGTGGCTTAATAATCCGAGCAGTGCAATCGGTTTTAATATTGAAACTTTTTTTTATGTTTTCAACTATGGCTAGCACTCCGGGGATGATCCCCACTCATGCAAGTGATGATAATGGAACCAGTAATAAGAGGGAATAGTGTTGAATGGACAGAGAATTTCTTGAAACCGTTTTGCAAAGAAGGGTTCTATATTGCGGTCCGCAGTTTATGATCAGTATCAGTCACTGATCAGTTAACAAGGAAATACCAGCATCATTAAAACAGGGTGACAACAATTAACACGAAAATTCGATCCCATATTCCTGGCAGATTTCGAGTAGCTAAATTCTGTACCTCGTTTCTGTAACTGATGTGAGAAGGTTTCACATCGAAAAACTAAATAATTATGGTTGACATGCTTTTTATTGTAGGGTTGGTTATCCATAGAATAATATATTTATTATTGTGAAAAACCAACAAAATTTTAAATGCATTAAGAAATATATTCTGACTCACCCGGCGTTTCACAGAGTGACGACAATTTTTTCGATGCGAGAAGTTCTCACTTCAGTTTGAGAAACGAAGCACTGGGTTTCGTTTGCGTAGTCTACGCGTTGACAAATTCAAATAATAAATTTTAATATATCAGACCTCCAACCTCCTCCTCTTTTTTTTTTTTTTGTAAATGATATGAACTTTTATTATTTTTATTAAAATGTTTATTATTTAACGTCTATTTAATTATTTGTTGTATATTTGGCGAGTTCATTAGCCGTATTCCTCAACTACTTTGACTGAACTTAAATCGAAGAGCATCGAAAAGCTCTTTTCCACAACAGAAGATGCATGAATGGACATGCTTTTTAGCAACGGAATCATGTAGAACAGCAATTATCGAGACATCAGTCTGACGGAGGGAAAACTGGGTAGAGAACCATAAAAACGAGCAAACAAGTCTACGACCCCTTGAAGTCCATTTAAGACAAAATGAACGAGCAACTTTGTGCACCATCCATAAAAAAAGGAGGCAACTCATTATGGGTTCATACAACATGCAACACATGGATAAAACGGTACTTGTTAAGTCATCCACAAAACTTTACAAAAGCAACGACAACGACAACAACAAAAAAAGATCAACAATTGATGTTGGTTCTTTATATTTCTTCAAACTTTTTTCATCTCTTTTTGTTTCGCTCGTTCACAAACTGGACGCGCGCGTTAAAGCTTGACAACAATGCCCAACGTATAGAAAAAGTCAAAGATCTCTGTGGCAACAAATAAAAAAATTTTTAAAACAAAACAAAATAGCAGAGGTAGTGAGCGAAATGACTGACAGAAGGATATGAAAATACGAGAGAGCTGGCTGGCTGGCTGGCAGGCTGGCTGACTGACTAGTTAACTTGTTGTTGTTGCTGTTGTTGGTTGCATGTGTGCATACTCGTGTGTGTTTGTGTATGATGCATTTGAAGAAGGAATGCAGCAGCATGCATGCAATCATCTTCCCAAACAGTCTACTGTACGACTGTGGATGCCTTCTTAAAACTTTGTTTCGTTTTCCAATTTTTATTTCTGCTCCTTTTTGAATGTTTAAATTTAAAGAATCACATCACCAATTTTTGTTCGTTTGTTTAAGCTTCTATTTGTTTTGTTGTTTTTTTTCTTTTTTCTTTTGTTGTTGTTGCCTTCCTGCCAATGACCGGGTATAAACTTGCAGAAAAAATAACATCTTTAAACGTTTTTGGCATACACGTCAAATCGTCGTCATTTTCTTTGGAAATAAAGTGTCTCTTCTGCCTCGACTCGTCCGTCTCGGCTCGTCTCGTCTCGTCTCGTCTGGTCTGCCTGTCTCACAAACGTCGCCACCGACATTCCAATACTAGTTGTTGCTTCTAGCCAAAACAAACTCCGGCCAAACATGCATACGGAATGCATCACAACAACAACAACAACAACAACAACTACAAAAATAAAAGAAGAAAAAGATTTAATAATTTAAATATCATTTATTTATTGCAATTTTTATTTGTGCTTCTGGCGGAGCTGCAAAACGACTGCTTCTTGCGTTTTCTCCGTTTGCTGTGCTTTCGCAAATACTTCAGAGGGTGGAACTATTTTAAATTAATATCTTAACGCCCGATATTTTATATTTTTACCGCTTTATTTATTTGCCAACAATATTTTCTGTACTTCAGTTTGTCTAAATGAAGTCAAAATGTGAAATATTTATTGTTTTATCGTTTCTTTAACGACGCGCTGGGAGGGGAATGCTGCTGTTGTGTTGCTCGCTCATTTAACGATATTATTTTTGAGCAGAAATTTAACTTTTAATGGCTTTTAAATGGAAAAAATAATAATAATATTTTAACGATCATAACGCAAGTAATTGAAATAGAAATAAAATTCTTAATTGCAGACTTTGTATCTGTTTACTAATAATAAAATAGAGATTGTGTGTGTGTGTGTTGTAGGGACTGCCAATTCTCAGTGTCGTGTGTGCTGGGGACTGGCAATTCTTAGTGTCGTGTGTTGTAGTTTTTGTTGAAATCAGGACATATTTTGTTCTTTTTAAGTAGTCCATTTTACTTTAGACTTTCCAGGCAAATTTTCGCAGTTTTAAAAGTTCAAAATAAACAAAAATATTTTCATTGTAATATTTTATTAAAAAAATAATGAAATATATAAAAACTTTTTTCTTTTTTTTTTAAATTCGATACGAACTCTAGCGAACATAAAAGAGTTATATGATAAATAGTAAATGATCGTCGTTGATTCGATGAACAGTAGCCATCCAGGGTTAAGTACGTGTAATGGAATGGTCATTTACTATAGGACACAGTATAGCAGCACCCTCTTTCGCAAATATTGTAGCGAATATTCGCCTGGGAAATGTTAATAAATCAATTAGTTTCGCTTTAAGCAGCTGGTGGAATTGTTAACAGGAAATAAAAACAGAAATGGCGAATATTCGCCACAATATTGGTGAAAGAGGGTGCTGCTATACTCTGCTCTATAGTAAATGACCATGCCGTTGCACGTGCTTAACCCTGGATGGTTACTGTTCATCGAATCAACGACAATCATTTACTGTTTATCATATAACTCTTGTTTATGTTTGTCAAATTCTTATCAAATTTTGAGAGAAAATAAGTTTTATATATTTTATTATTTTTTTTTTAATAAAATACTACAATAAAAATATTTTTTTGTTTATTTTTAAGTTTCAAAATTGTTCCGCTGGAATTATGTAAAAAAATTTGTTCGTCGATTGAAGAAGCAGTAGCCTGAATGTACAAAACTGAATAGTAACCTTCCCGGGTTAACACAATCCTGCACTAATTCAAGTCAAGAAAATTCGCAGCCATATTCATGACCGAGTGCGGATTAGAACCCGGGATCTTAGGCTCCCGTAATCTTGTGTCAACTGCTTCAGCTGCCACCACCCACTTTGCAATCATTTCAGCTCTTAAAATCGCAAAGTATAATCCTTTTCGAAGGATCTGTTGTGAAGAGAGTTGCGAGGGTACTATGGGCTTGCAATATGTGGTCGAAAGCGCTACGCGTACTTGAAATTTTTCATAAGGAAATTCGTAGGACTTAAAATCTGATACAATCCGGCCTTAAGTGGCTTCCAGCATGAAAAAAATTTTCTGTATAATTTTTTTTTTTCAAAATCTGCTGTATATCGCTTCTAACGGGTGTTTTTTAAGATGCCGAAAAACTTAAAATGATAGTAAAGCAAGGAAATATTGTTGAAATGTAATAAAAAGTTTTAAATTTATATAATTAGGAATTGTCCTCCTTAACACTTCAATTTAATTTCAATCGTGTTGACTCGTTTTCTCAAAATTTTCATGCTCAAACACAATGAGAGTTGTAAATTTTTACACTAAAACATTATATTATTTATCTTTAGATTTAAAATAGAACAAAAAAGTATGAAACTAAAAACAAAAACAGGGGGCAAATTACGGCATTCGAGACGATTCGAAATTTTAATATATTTCCATATAAACTCTATTGAAATATTTCGTAATATCGTTCGATAACGAGTGCTGTAATTTGCCCCCTGATCATTGACTTCTCCGAATGACTTTGAAATTTGTTTAAAATTCTTATTAATTTAAACTTTCTATTCATTATATTTACTTATTTTGTTACTCCATGAAATTTTGGGTAGCAGACCCCTGATGATCTGCTGGAGCCTGCATAAATCACATGCATGAAATAAATAAAATAACGAGAAATTTATGGGAACCCCCAAACATATTTCTCACAACCTTTTTGTCTTAAAATATGCAGGATCCTGGAAATCGTTTCCCACGAGTTAACACATGAAAATCACTACTGTTAATAGGTTAATACTGTATTCTTTTCTAAGAAAAAAAAATGCAACATATTTTGCACCTTTTAATATAAAAATGCAAATATTAATTTCCCTATTCATTAAAATATTTTATGTTTACATCCACAGAGTGATCAAAATTGCCGGGACTGCTGAAAATTTTTATCTTAAAATATGCGGGATCATGGAAATTACTTACCACGAATTTATGTTAATACTGTATTCTTTTCTAAGAAAAAAATGCAACATATTTTGCACCTTTTAATATAAAAATGCAAATATTAATTTCCCTATTCATTAAAATATTTTATGTTTACCTCCACAGAGTAATTAAAATTGCCGGGACTGCTGGAAATTTGTATCTTAAAATATGTGGGATCATGGAAATTACTTACCACGAATTTATGTTAATACTGTATTGGTTTCTAAGAGAAAAAGTGCAACATATTTTGCACCTTTTAATATAAAAATGGAAATATTAAAGCTCCTATTCATTAAAATATTGTATGTTTATTTACTGGTTATTCTACAAATTTTTATCCGAAATTTTAAAATAGAAAATACATTTTTCAAATAATTCTTCTATAAAATTATTGTCATTAAAAAAGAAAGGTATGAAAATGTTGCACTTTTTTAGAAAAGAAAACGCTATAAGTTTTTAAAATATTAATTTTCAATTATTTCAATATGTAGTCCAAAACCATTTCCACACCACTCTCGTATATTCTGTTACTATTCCTAATGGAGTTGTTAATATTTTAATTAAGAAACTAAATGGCGAAATAGACTGCATGAAGAGTTTATTTTTTAGTTTCTTTTTTTTCTCCCCTCCTGTGTTTTACTTTTTGCGATCCACAGAGTGATTAAAATTGCCGGGACTGCTGGAAATTTTTACCTTAAAATATGCGGGATCATGGAAATTACTTACCACGAATTTATGTTAATACTGTATTGGTTTCTAAGAGAAAAAGTGCAACATATTTTGCACCTTTTAATATAAAAAAGGAAATATTAATTTCACTATTCATTAAAATATTTTATGTTTACTTACTTGTTGTTCTAGAAATTTTTATCCGAAATTTAAAAATTGAAAATACATCTTTCAAATATTTTTTCTATAAAATTATTGTCATTAAAAAAGAAAGGTGCAAAAATGTTGCACTTTTTTAGAAAAGAAAACGCTATAAGTTTTTAAAATATTAATTTTCAAATATTTCAATAGTCCAAAACCATTTCCACACCACTCTCGTATATTCTGTTACTATTCCTAATGGAGTTGTTAATATTTTAATTAAGAAACTAAATGGCGAAACAGACTGCATGAAGAGTTTATTTTTTATTTTCTTTTTTTTTCTCCCCTCCTGCTTTTTACTTCTTGCGATCCACAGAGTGATTAAAATTGCCGGGACTGCTGGTGTTTAAAATTTCATTTGCATTGTTTGCAAGCACCCAGAGCTCATTTTGTTGTTCTTGTTGTTGTTGTTGTTGTTGCTGCTGTTTTTCTAGAATCATAATTATTTGATTTACATGTTGAAATCTTTGCACATGTTTGAACTTAAATCATCTTGAATTTGTTTACATATTCATTAAGAACAAGAGCAGCAGCATCCAGCTTCTTATTTATGATGAATATTAATAAAAGAGTGGAAAAAATACTGAAGAAAATCCAAAAATCACTACACATTTTCTTATTTAAAATCCTCGCAAACGATGCCCGAGTTGAGAATAGCAGAACAAGTGAAAATAATAATCAAATCCCGTTTTATATCTCAACAATTGCAGTCATTGAAATATTATTAAATGCAATTGTTTGTCGTTATTGTTTTTTATTCTTTCGTTTATTCTTCCACCATCCTTTCCCACTCTAATTGCAATTTGTAATTTATTTATTATCGCTATTATTTTTATTAAAATGTGCTGCTTGTGTTGGTTGGTTCATTCGTCTGCAATCATTTCCCCAGATTTCATAAAACGTTTTCCTATTGATGACTGCATTTGCTCGTTCCTAGTGTTTTTTATTAAATAATGAGCGCGGAGTTAATGATTTAATTTATCTTAACGCTCATTTTTGCATTTTCATATTTTTTATATATTTTTTTTTTTACTTTTTATTTGCTGGTGTCTTCATTTGAATTCAAATCGTTGACATCTTCTCTGATTGTGTTAATAAATCAATTAGTTTCGCTTTGAACAGCTGGTGGAATTGTTCACAGGAAATGAAAACAGATTATTGCGCGCCATGCAAAATATTTCAGTTTAATTGTTCGAGAAAGCAGAACAAGGAAGCGGATATTTTTAATTGATAAGGATTAACATGAGGGTGGCACTTGGCGGGGTTAAAGTCTTTTCAATATGCATTTTATTTTGTTCTGAAAGGCATGTTCAAGGACTTCACTGTAAATTCAAATAATTCACTGTAAATGAAATAACTCTGCAAGAAGAAGGATTTTGTTTTATAATGAAATCCATGAACGAAATGGCTAAAACTTGCGAAACGACTCCATTCATTTTCGTACTCTTTCTTTCCGTAACTTGACTTTTAATTGTGACGCGCAGTCTCGCGAAACAGTACCTGGGGAAAAATTGTCAACAGATGGCGCTGTAGACGCCATCCATTCATAGTTTGATTTCTGAGGTCATGGTTAAACGGCTCCGATACTTCTATTTTTTTATTGATTATGCGATTAAAAAAAGTCAACTCTTATATTGTTGTGAATCTGTAAATTATTTTTTTCTCTTTTTTCATAACAAAAGGAAAATGGTGTAATCCAAAGACCGTCATAGCAACAGCAAATTAATATATTTTTCTATCAATTTCTAATCAGTGTGGCATAGCGCTCCCGATGAGTACCACTATCCGAACACAGAAGGTCGAGGGTAAGACACCTCGGCCTATTCCTCCTGTGACATATTCTCTTCAATATATCGGCCGCTATCTCACAAGTAAATTCTTCAATATTGGCTTACTTCAATATAGAAAGACCCTTAACATAACCCCACAATTTTAAGACGTTCAATTGTGCGATTTTGGTGGCCAATTGACCGGCTCCAAATATGAAATAAACTGCTCAGCGAACTCGCCTATCAATTGAGTTATTTCTACGCGCGCTATGTGGTGTGGGGCACCGTGTTGTTAAAACCCCACATCAGTCAAGGCTAGACCCCGCCAAAAAAAAAAAAAAAAATCGTCATGGCACGGTAGCACTTGCCGTTCTCAGCAACGTTCCGAATCAATAAGTCAAGGTCATCAATAACACTGACGGATACAACTGCGATATATTCTTCTGGCCACTTTCTAAGAAAACGTGTAGGTGGTTTCGTCTTCGATAATATAAATTTAGTACGAAATTTAGCCACAAAGTTCCGAATAGCCATCTCAAAAGGTCATCCGAAGTGGCCATAAAATTCTTGTATAGGGTGTTTTTTTATAGCATCACTACTTTATTTAATCGCCCATTTAACAGCTGATAGTTGCTTTTTGTTAACTTTGCTTTGACATTTTATTATGAATCGACTTACACCACAGCAACGCGTGCAAATTGTGGAAATTTTTAATCAAAGCAATGGTTCTGTTCGTCACACTTATCGTGCACTTCGTCCATTCAAAATTTTATTTTCCGATAAAGCCCATTTTTGGTTGAATGGGTACGTAAATAAATAGAGTTGTCGCATTTGGAGTGAAGAGAATCCACAAGTTTTGTCGAAACACCATTACATCCACAGAAAATTACTGTTTGGTGCGCTTTATGGGCTGGCGGAGTCATTGGCCCATATGACTTCAAAAACGATGTTGGTCAGAATGTTACTGTTTCTGAAAATTGGTGCTCCAGATTGCGCCTTGTACGCGCCAGCCGTGGCAGCCACATGCCCGAAATCATATTTAAACATTAATGTCATAAAATTTTCTATCCAATAAAGACCGTTTCATTGATATCAAAAATATATTACTATGTTTTATTGTGATTTAAACTTGTATCACTCTATTAAAAACACCCTTTACTTGTGCTCAATGACTTTCTTAACCGGCCCCGAATTTCGATAATAAAAATCAATTAATTGCAAACATTGTTCGTTTGCAAAACGATTGACGGTTAAATTATAGACAAAACTGATCGAACATGAACATGAGTAGTAACATGTCACACGGAAACAGCTGATTTGCTAAAAAACAATGTTGCCCACAGGAAAGTTGCTAAATATTATTATTAGTTATATAACCTCTGACTTTTTAAGGTTTAAACAATTTTAAAATAGAAAAAAACTAAAAAAATTTTGCAATTATCAAATTGAAATTTGCCAGTGGAGTTGCTTCAAATCGATCGAACAAGCCAGATTTTAATCAACAAACGGCCATGGAAAAGTAAATACCTGCGAATATCTCACACAAACTAAATAAAACTTATTTTAATTATATACGAGTACATATTTCGTAATTAAAGTTAATTAATTCAGTGTTAATTAGTAGGCCAGCCTTTCCCATTAACAGTACGTTCGCAGCTGACTAGACATTTCTATTCATGGGAATTTGTTTGTTTAAAAATAAAGTTTTTTTTTTTTTTTTGTTATCAACTCGCCCCACCCTCTCTGTTTGCTCCGTGATTAATGTTTGTAATTAATTAAAACAAATTTATAACACATTTTGCACTATTAAATAATTTGTAATTACGCCAGTTAATGCATGTTGTAGACAACGAAAAAAACTGCTTTGCAATTTATAAAAATTAGAGTTGTTGTTGTTGTTACGAATATATTAAATAAACATGCAATAAAAAGGAAAAAAGGGTGGGTACAAACTGCAAGTGGAAAATGATACTTTCAATTGTGAAACTATTTTTGAATTTCATTTATTAGATTTATCTGTGGTGGTTCGTAGAAGGAAGCAAAAGGCGGGCGTTGAAATGCCTCAATTTTATAATGACGTTCGTTTAAAAAATAATTCTTTTTTATATCTGAACCCAAATAATTTCTCACAAAATTTTTTATGAATAAGAACTATTAACACATTGAAAGAAGTCACCCAAAACCCATAAAGACAAACATAAAACCATTTCCGAACTGATGAAGAGATCGTAGCGTTTTCCGAAAACGCTCTTGTTCTTCTTTGCTGTGTAGGATAACAAATCAAATTGATGTTGGTTTTATGTTGTGCCTTCGAATTGTCTAATTTTGCCTAAATATCATCTTATAATTTTCTTAATACTTCCTTTTCCAAAAAGGAAGAAACCAGCCGTAAAGAAAAATAAACCGCTTCTCTTTTTGATGTCAAACAATTCAAATTCTTTTACTCGCAACCGCCAATTATTGCTGACCTTGACTGTATTCAAATTAAATATAAATTCCAGGTAAACGTTACAAGAGGTTTTAACTTAAAACCAATTCAGTCACTCCATCCCCTCTCCAGAGCTCATTATTTGTTTTTTTCTGACGTTGTTAAAACAGGCAATTTTTAGCACTCCACAGTGCAACACAACAACAACAACAACAACATGAACAACAGCAACATGAACAAGAACAACACTATGAGAAATGTCAGCTGTAATAAAACATGCACGCGTGCGCATCGCATCAACAAAACTAGAAACTGAAGCAGAAGTAGAAGTGGAAGAGGAAGAAGTAAATGTCATGTTAACTTGATCATTGTTTGGCTTTGAACATTCCAAAATGTTGCCAACAACAGACAAACATGTCATTCACTTGCCGTACGTTTTCGTTCCCAACTTGTCCGTCTCACCCAAAAACTGTCTGTCGGTTTGTTTATTTTCTTGCAATTTTATTCAGAAAAATGGATTTTTCTTTTTATTTTCACATATTTTGTAGTTGCGTTTTTATATTCTCGTTATCGTTATCAACAGTTTGTAAGAATATTTTGTAAATAAATAGACAGGCAGGCAGGCAAGAACAGACCAGACCAGACCATGAAACATGAAAAAACAAAATTCGAGGGGAACTGCTTGCAAAAAAGGACAGAGCGTAAGTCAGACGAATGGTTAGATTTCGGGGACAGACAGAAAGATAAATATGAAATCACACTGACAGCTGCGTGCTCTTCCACAATACGAACACTACAAAATCCATTATAATTGTTCAACATGAACGTGCATGTCTTGAATAGGGCATCCATTTTACTTGGAGAGTTCATGTGCTGAAGTTATTCAGTATCTGGTGCTGAATAAGTTCTTTAGATACGAGAGCATTTTTAGGATTTCGGAGTAGTACACCCTTTTTTTATTTCGAACCCCTTTTTCCTTATTTTTAAGACGAGATAAGAGAGAGAGAGAGAGAGAGAGAGAGAGGGAGAAATACTCAAAATTTTTTGGCTCGCTATTTGCAAATTGTAATAAAAGCCTGGCCGAGAATGCAAATTTATCCAACACTAAGAACTATAAAAAATAAGGCAAAATGTAGAACGATGTCACGGCTGATTGGGTTAATAGTGAAGTTGGCTGCGGATCAAAAAATGTTGCCCGATCGCTGTCGGTCCAATCAAGTTGCTTAACTGACCACTACGCGCTATTACTGACATCGAATCAGTGCTGTCAACTCATACAGGATCAGGTTCAAGTCCTTGGATCCCAGCCGTAGCATTGAGGTATCCAATCAGGTTACTTAGACTGATCTCTATCAACTCTGAGAGATCATCTGATACAGGGTGCTTCACTAAGTGCTTCCTGTCCTTAAATTTGAATAAAATAAAGTATTCTAAATCGTTCGAATTTCCGCCACGTCTTCTTTGAGGGCAGCGCATCTGAAATATTCAATCTTCTAACACATAAAGCAGACTGAGTTTTTTCGATGGTATGGACTACGTTCGCTCTTTTCTTTCTCTTGGACTAGCACCAGTAGATGCTGTGCATTGTGCCACAACTAGAAAGGAAGGGATAGTTCAAAAGGACAGGTGAAGACAGATTAGAGGATAAAGAATTTTGTTTCAGCTTTTTTAATCGCCACTGATCTCTTTGTTACAGGCACCGAAGAAGGGTGGCCCTGCTGTATTCTGCTGTTTTACTTAATGACAATATTAATCACTGTCGGCTACTCTACTCGCATACTCTTGCAACTTAAGAAACCCCCACAAGGAAATGTCTATGGAGGTCAAATTTCAAAACCCCAATGGGCAGCTCACATCACCTCCACATGAGATGACCATGCCCTCGAATTGCTCTCGGAAAGTCCAATATAGCATGAGCTCTGTTGCACCTCATGCCGTATGTTCAAAGCCACATGTCGTTGTTGTCCAGATCAATAAATTCAGGCCAGATTAATAAATTCAAGTAATTATCGATTTACAGCCGGACCCCGATTAGGGTCCGGGCAACGTCCCTTAATTCTCCTTCACAATGTCACGAACAGCGGGAATCTCTGTCGACAGATCTTGTGTTTCGCCGATGTACAGCTGCTTCTTGATGGTTTAATGAAGCAGCTAACTCAAATTTATTCAGCACCTTCCGAATAGTCCTCTCGGTAGGACGATAATGGCGATCTTAAATTGGGCCCGGAACGTTACTCGAAGAGAATATTGATTTTGATCAAATAATTATTGAATGCTAATCTGTCTATTGTGATTTGACAACAAGTTGTGAATAAGTAACCAAAAATTTGACAGATGCAGCCTCAACAAGATGGCCGTTATCAACTGTCAAAGTTCGCCATTTGGTAGGTTCCTCATATTCTTTTCGGAAGAGTTATTAACGAATTCTTTCTTGCAGATATATTTGAAATAAAAACAAAATATTATAAATTGTTCTTGTCCCAAAATTTAAGTGTACCAATGAAAGAATTCTTTCGACATCGGGAAATCGGCAGTAAAGTCTTGAGTGATTCAGTGCTAGTTTGCCACCCCTCTCAGTGGGAAAGTGAGAAATTGTCTATTTTCCCAGCTTTTTTTCTTTATAAGACACGCCTTTCCTGGTTGCATGTCCTGCAATCCACCCGGGTTTCGTGACAACTGTAACAAGTCTCGGTATTGCCCGTACGGCATCTACTTGTTAGTTATGCTGAGCGCCTACTACTGCAACATGGACACATTCAGCTGTTGCTGATCGTACCCAGTGGCATGGCTACCGATTCAGCATTGGAGACAACCATGGCACATCCATCGTTCGCTGTCTTTCGCTAAAGACATTCTCAGATAGTGTGCGATTAATAAAAGTTTCACTTAAACCCTCATCGGCTCTATTCAGTTGTTGTGCACTATTCTCACTTGCTACTCTTCTGCGGAATTATTGTTGGGTTGGAGTCATAGTTTGTGATATTATACGAGCACTATTTGTTCGCTGGCAGTAAGACGGTATCATTATTATATCTCCAGACACCGCGTAATATGTTTACTTGTCATAATGAATGTATTAAATGAAGAGAGAATGAACAAAAATAAAATGCAACGCAAACAAATCAAAAGAAAATCTTGTGGGCAAAAAATGAAAACTTAAATGAAACAAGTGGCGATTTGTGTCGGAGCCTCCCCGAATCTCGAGTGCTCTATAACAACGACAATGCGAGAAATAAATATATTAAAATATTTAGGCTCCTTGAATTTGGTAAGATCTGCAGGCTGTAATAGTGTATGTCAAGTATCGGTAACGATGCTTGATTAAACATGCACAAAACTGGGAATTCAGCAAACAGTCGGACTCAGTCATCTTTTTAAAACGAAGCACCAAGTGCTTTGCTTGCTTTTATATAACACCAGGAGTGGTTGACTGGCAGGCTAAGCACTGCCTGGGCTAAACAAAAATCTGTAATTCTCAGTTACAAACAAAACAATGAACTTAATACGCATACAATCGCTTGTGTAGCGCAGTCCATTAAAAAGGAAAAAATTAAATAATTTGCGGTTTTAATAATGGAAGGAAGACTTTCATAATGTTTATAATGATGTTGAAGAAAAAGATGAAGTTGTTGTTGCTGCTGTTCGGGCTGCTGCTGCCGTTGCTGTTGATGGCAAATATGATGACTGACTGCGAACATGACCACAAATAACAATTGCCACTGCCACCGACTGACTATTCAGTTAATGAGTGCACGCGAATGTATTTTTTTTTGTTGCTATTTTTGCTCCTGCATTATTTTAGTTTCATTATTATTATTTTTAAAATTTTATGAATACCCTGGCGAGGTACTCGTATTTTCTTCAGTGGATCTCATTACCCGCAGGCAATTGCACAGCAACAAACAAATGATGCAACAGAACAACAAACAAACAAACAAAAAAATCAACGAATTCAATTATGAAAATTTCGAACAAAACGTCAAATTGTTTGCACAAAATATGGGGAAATTGACCTTAATTACGTTGCTGTATTATTTTTTTATTTAAAAAGTATAATAACAGAAGGACAATAAAACTTTGCAAATTATTATATTTTAATTAAATTTGAGCGTAAATAATTTAATATCTTCGTTTGATGTCGTTAACCAGGAACCAGTTGAAGGAGTGGGAAATCAGCGAACATTTTTACAGGGAAGTGTTTTAAATATTTTAAGGACTTCTCTTTTTATATAGTTTTTTAAAGGAGTGCCTATCGAAATCGTGTTAATTTCGTTTTTGCTTTAATATTTTTGTTTCTGTTTGATATGAAATATTGTCACGAGCTCAAAATTTGAATATATCCTTTGAGGCTTTAATTTGTTCAGTGTATTTTAAAGTTGTTTTTTTCATGTATTCAAAATATATGAGAGCAGGGATTCGAAAGCAAGATTTATTAAATTTTACTAAAATCTGCCAGATTTTATAATATCTTCCACTCACCTTAGGGACAATTGTTTCTCAGGGGAGGGGCTATAGAGGGTGGACTATGTCATATACACTAAAAATGCAATCACCAATATTATGAATGACGACGTCGACGTCACATCAACACGACAGCAAACAATTTTCACTGGCCATTTCATTTTCTACAATAATTAATTATTTTGGTATTCTCTAAGTCGTGTAATATTAATAGAACAGTCAATTTCTGCCGACAACGACTAGACAAGTAACAATATTTTGCTGTCGACCTCGTCATTCGAAATACGGGCGAATATTTTACAAAAAAAAACCCACTGTAGTGACAATTTTAAAATACTTTTACAGAAAAAACTCTGCGACTGTAGTGACGAATTGGCCTATTAGTAGGGACACCCACCTATTCCGGACAGCTGATCTCTGCTCCAGCGAAAGTATCTAAAATACGTATGTGATTTTAAAAATGCGTTTTTCTGATCACTTATTTCAAATAGTTTGTAAATACTCGTGATATCCTTAACTCTCATTTTCTCATAAAAATAGGCAGCTGCCCTCTGGTTCGAAGGACCATAAGTTTTGCTCTGAATCCATTGAAATTATTGATGAAATTATAGACCGTCAGCAATTATCAATTAAAAAATAAAGATGTCAAAAATGAATTTGAAGTTTTTTTTGTATAACAAAAAAATTATCGCTCTATTTTTTACTTTTTTGTTAATGTCAACAGATTTGAAAGCAAATTAAGCTTTAAATTTAATCGCTCTCAACAGATTCAAGTCGTCCTCGCATCCCACAAAACTTTTGCTACTAAAAATTTTCCGTTCGCATAAAACCTTCTTTCTCTTTTATTATCATTGAATACAATTTAATTAACCGATTTTTAACAGCAACATTGATTCCCATCAAAAGCCGCAGAATTAATAAAATTTTGCGGTCTCAGAGCACAAGCAAACCGAGGCCCAGAGTATCAAATGAAATGAGATAAAAAGTAAAAAACAAAAAAAAATTGCTAAATCAGCAATAAATTGTGTCCCATTGCCATGGAGAATATCAACAGGGGAAATATTTCGAAATTATGGAAAATTGAAATTAAAGCAACAACAACAACAATAACAACAGCTAAATGGCTTAAGGCAATATTCGCACTCCGAATCAATTTCTGAATGAATAAAAAGAATGTTTAACAAAATTTTTCTGCGCTTAAAATGGTTTGACTTTAAAATGTTTGTCAATTTGCTGGCTGGTGGAATGTTTGGAAGTGGCGGTCAATTATTTATTTATTTATTTATATTTATTCCTTCAATACTCGCTTTTTCCGTGTTGTAATAATTAATTAAATTGTTGATGCAACTTAAATATTTATGCGAGATAACATTTTTAAAATGCATTTAATAAACGAATGTTTGGAATTTTCAACATTTTTATACGTTTTGACAGAATAATTAAAATTAATTTACTTTGGCGAACAAAGGCAACAACAACAACAACGATAACAAAAACAGAAAAACAAAATAATTTGCAACATCAGCAGCAACAGCAGGTTCAACAGAATGTACGAGTATTTAAATGTCATGAAATTTAAGTGGAGTTAATTCAGTGTTTTTTATTTATTTATTTATTTTTTTGTTTGTTTTTGTTAAAGTCTATGGTGCAAGAAACAGATGTTCGTAAATGACTTCTGCCATATTCGATTAGGCAGAGGATCACAATGGGCCAACATGAGCCAAAATTTGAACATGATATGAGCTCATCTTTATGAGATTTGTAAAGTTGTTCCCACTCAACTGCCAAAATACTCCCGCATATCAGTAATACTCGCCTCTAAAAGTAACTGAAAATTCATTAAATTAACTTTTTTAACTCTTCCACTTATTTCAATTGTGCTGAATCTTTTTCGCTGAATTGAAAGGAAAATCAAAGTGATCCTTCAAGTGATCGCATTAGACCCTTTTAAATGCTCATAGAAACTAAATAAAGAAAACCCCACAATGATCACTTTGATTTTCCTTTAGTTTTTTTCCTATGCTCATTAAAAATTGGCGTCGCAATTATTTTTATCCCCGCTTTTGAGTAAAAAACTCCCATATTAAATTTAATTATAAAAGTTCAATTGTTCGAAAAGTAATTTCAATTCCGAAAGACATGATAAATATTCCAAAACACTAGAGCAAATTAACACCAGTTTTGATTACTCAATTTTCGCGAAAAAGCAGAACAGCTGTTTTGGAAAGCCGCTACACCTTCATCATCCGTACTCATGTGAACTCTTGTTTATTACCAGTTATCAAGTGGACTGGTTGAATGCGATAATAGTTTTAATTTTTTCCTATTTTATTATGAAAAAAGAATATGAGAATTTTGTCAAAATGCTGGCAACACGGTTTTTGTTAAGTCGATGCTGGATTATTTTCTTCATGTTCCAGGCTTCCAATGTTTTTTGATTTGAAATTTCTTAGCAACATATAAAACTTTATGCGATACAATAACATTTGAACAAATATTTTATGAAAAAAACGTAACCACTACATTTTCATGAAAAACATATTGATGCTGACAAGTGTTTTTTGGGTTCAACTGTTTCTAATAATATTTGATTGAACGTCACTGATTAATAAATATGTACGCAACTGTTTTACTTAAGAAGTAAAACAAGTACAAGTATTTAAATCAAACGATTTTTTTTATGCTTAGTGGTTACGTTATTTTTATCAAATATCTGACAAGTGGGACCATATTTTGAGAAATGTGCTTAAATGGGATTATTTATCCAAATTTGGTCACTTTGATAAAAAATAAAAGAAATTTGAAGTCATTTTTAATGAATAATAAAAATTCTATTTTATTTGAGACTCAATTTTGAAAGTAGTTGCAATTATAAGACCGTGATATGAAATTATTACTTGTTACTATATTCAAGGATCGTGACAATCGAGCTCGCACTGTACTTCGTTCTAAAATGGACTCATAGTCCATGAAAATAATCATCGCTACACTTGAGCTGAAGTTTCAGTGCTATTAAATTAACGTAGAAAATAAATATAAAAATAAATTGCAATTAAGTAAATTTTAGTGCTAAACTTTTTTGACTCACTGTCGTCAATTTTATTTAGTTTTTATTAAAGATTAAAAATTTTAACTCATCCCTGAACCGTAAAGAAATAGGACAATAACCAGTAGTAAAAACAAATGCACATGAATACTGATGAGAAAGTGTAGCGGCTTTCGAAAACAACGCTGTTCTACTTTGCTGTGGGAGCTAAAAATTAAATTGATATTGATGCCTCCATTAATCCTTAAATCATTTATCAAGTCCTTTGATTGATTTAACCCAGTAAATTTAATTCAACTTGATCCAGTTCCACTAGGAGTTACTGAAGAATGCGTAAATGCTACCCGATATTCCTCAAAAATAAAACGTCACTCATACACTCACAGCGAGTAAGGAAAAATTATTCCAAAGCGTTTTGCTGTAAAATCCACTGGAGTTATACAATTTTAAAGGAACGTTTAAGTCAATTAACATGAACTTTGATTAAATTAAAATAATAATTGAAAATTACTTCGTTTCCAAACATAAACGGCATGTGGCCACACACCCCGTAAAGCCAACTTTCACAATCGACAATAATTTAAACACACACACACACACACACACGTGTACACACATTCAATCAAAGTTTTATAACCTGACCCACACAACGTAAAGAATTTAAATCAATTTGTTCTGAATTTATAGCAAATTAAGGTAAAAAGAAATGTTATGAAAAGGGAGAAAAAAAAACTTTAATTTATATCAAACAGAGAGACGACAAGAAAAAAGAGTGTCAAATTGCCGCTGCTGCTGCTGCTGCTGCTGCTGCTGCCAAATCACCAGACCCAGAACGTAAATTGGAGGTGCCTTAACAGGGCAGATGTTTAATTTTGGGAAACTTTTTTCTGGTTTCTTTCACATTCTTAGGGATTTTTCGAATTTATTTTTTAGTTTTTTTTGTTTGTTTTTTTGTTACTGAAGTATTTGTTTTCGTCTCACTCACAAAAATTAAAGGGGCTGACATAAAAAAATTGTGTGGCTGGAAAAAATTACACTTGTTGTGGTTTTGCAAGAACTTTTGCCACTTTCTTGTTTGCGTGCGAGAGTGTGTGTGTTTGTGTGTGTGAAGGAAACTTGTAATTAGTAGACAGAAGGTTATTTTTAGATGTCCGTAAATTTATTTTGATTAATTATCCTCTTTATCTCATCTGCCAGTGCTATGTTTGTCCATTTAAGTATGAATTTTCGGGTCATAAAATATTTAAAGTTTTTTTTTATATATTTAAAAGATCAGATTACACGGCAGGGAGCAGAGCTGTGACGCTTAGTTGATTTGAATAGATTTAAAGTGTCCGAGTTCAGCGTACTGCATAACAAGTGGCCAAATATTTAGTGTGAAGGTAATTAATATTGAATTCTTTTCTAGAAAATAGTGCAACATTTCTTACACTTTTTAATAGAAAATGGCAACTTTCTGCCACTTTATGGAAAAGAAGTAAAAAAATGTTGCATATTTTTCAGAAAATACCATAAGTTTGAGAAAAAAATTTAAACAAGAAATTTCTGCAACATGAACAAAAAATTTTAGTTTTCTGTGCAATTAAAATCCTGTATCGTTCGATGGAGAGACACACCATCCCTTGGGTGCTTGCGTCCATGGTTAATATTTGATAAGTTATTAGATTGTTGGTATTATAGATATAATGGATTATGAATGGCTTCGATCCTTCTTGGCAATTGAAAACTATTTTGAAAAAATAGCAGAATTTGAAAAATCACATCCAAACAAAGAATTGTGGCTCTCAAATATTTAAATTATATTTAATTCTATAAAAAGTGGCAGATATATAAAGACATAAAATCTTAACTTTTAAAAGTAGATGCTGCTAATGAAATTTATATGTTTGAACAGTAACCATGGAGGGCTAATGGAAATGGTGTTGCATAAGTAGCGTTGTTTTTATTTTGCAAAGGGAACATAATTACAAAAGAAAGTTTTAAAGCTTAAAAAAAAGCATTATTTTCTTAAATAAGAACATTAAGAGGCAAAATAAATACCCAAAAATGAAAGTGTTAAATAACGTTGGTATTCTAGGGTTAATCGATAATTTCATTCATATTCACTCTTAGTACGTCCCATAGGAAATTGTGTAATTCTTGTGTTTAAGTTTTAAATATATTCAGCTTTTTTATGTAAAATAACACTGGAGGAAATATATCCTGGAACATATTAACCCCATTCGTTATATGTCCCGGCACATACTTGCAATTTTTGTTGCAGCAATTCTTGAGGTTATGAAGAGCGAAAATTGAATAGAATTGGTATATATTTTTTATTCGCCACTCTTACACGAAATAAGATGAAACAAAAGTTTCATAGTGTAGACCCGGAGGTGAGGTTTTGGAAAATTATAATCGACTTTATTTATACAAATCGTTACTTTTCAAAGATAAAAGCGGAATAATGTTTTCTGAAATAAAAATTAAAATAGGAATCCGAACTCGCATCTCTATAAGTTTCCAAGAACCCACATAATTTGTAGCTTCTTAAAAAACAGAACAAAAAAGATAATCTTGCCAATTTGTGTGCCGAAACTCCAGTCTGCCACGAAGTTACCAAAACCACTTTTAAACGGCCCCTTTTCCCCCTGTTTGTTTCAAACCCAACACAGTTTCTACACGGCAGACAACGACAACTATGAAATGCATTATCTGCACTTTTTGGCAAAATTGTTTGTGTCATGGAATGCGTATCGCTTTGAAAGCCCGTCACACAAAACTTATTCTCCATCTCAACTCCCCTCCTCTTGAAAGAATAAAAAAAGTCCATTTTATTATTATTTATATTCATGCTTGTCTTCAAAAAATAAAGAAAATACTTTTAATGTTTTTGCATGGCAAAAGCATAATTCGTGTGACTTGTCACACTTTAATTCCATCATCATAACGCACACTTAATGTTGCAGTTATTTGGCAAACCGGCCAGCCAGCATTCATAGACAACGTTTAAAGTTGCTTCTAAACTCCACTCATCTCGAACTTTAAACCAACTTCGCTCGCTTATCGCTTGTGCAATGGCGTGCTAAATCTTTAAAATTACTAAACGACGACAAGAAACAATTTGTGTCGTTCAAGACTCGTTACTTACGTGGGCGTTTGCGTCTCCTTTAGCAGTTTTCTTCTTCCAGTGTTTTGTCGTCTGAAAATATTAAATCGGTAATATGTTTCTAACCAGTTTGTTTTATTAAGAATGTGTAATAAAGAGCCGTGTGCCCTCACCAACAGATCTTTAAAGTAGTAAAATCACTAAGAAATATATCAAAATCTTTCAACGTGGTTGTTTCAATGGAAAATAATTGCAGTTATAAAGAATTTAATGTTGAAATACTGCCCGGTTGTGATAATAAATGTGTTAAGGTGCAGTCCAAAGAAGCGTAACCACTAAATAATAAAGCAAATATGTTGAGTTCTATTCGTGCTTCTAAAGTAAAACAGTGCAGTACATAACTAATAATCATTAGCGTACAATAATATATTATGCTTCACTGTGTAACTCAATAAAAACACTTGTCTCAATCAAATTATTTTTCATTTGTATATAGGGGTTACGTTTGTTTCAGCAAATATTTTCCCAATTGTGACCGCAGCTTTACCGATCATGAGTTATTAAAAAGTTTTCAATAAGTTCATGAAAATTATCGTCCATACACTTCAGCTAAAGTTTTAGTCCAAACTGCGGGTCTTGAGATCAAATTGGATCCAAAAATTAATATAAATGTAGTGCACCAGGATGTTATTGCAAAAAAGATAATTTAATTTTTGGGCAAAAATTTTTTTAACTCACTGTAACTTATATAAATTGATGAATTCATCATCAAACCTCAAAATAATTCATCATCACAAGTTAACAAAATTTGCATCTCTAATGCAGTACCCCCAGCACATTAAAACCCGACAAAAAAACCATATTAATTTTATAGTCTATCTCAAGCTAAAAATAAGGCACAAAATTTCATAAAAATTGCTGAAAAGGTTCTTAAAATCTACTTAATCAAATCCATTATTCCCTAAATAATTTATTTAATTAAATATACAAGAAAAAGTTGTGAAATATCCATCTCAATAATAAACAACAACGAAGAGATGCATCTCTTCATGTTACACATTCTCTGATTGACAGACGTTCCTTAAAAACAACTCCCTTCACTTAATTATTGCATACGAGTATTTATTTAGAGCTCAACCACAATTATATAATACGAGTGACAACATATTAACACGTTGAGTGCCGTGTGCACCGCCGGCGGTGCAAAGCTATATATGAATTCATTCAATCAATAACAACAAACAAATAATGAAACAATATCAAGGTAATCAAATATTAACTAAATAATAACGGCGTGTAAAACTATATTATCCGTGTGCCATGTGTACCGCTGGCTGTCACACAAATAACGGTACAAAATACTCAAAAACTGTTATTATAATTAGGCATCCTACAAATATATTTTTATATTGTATGATGGCACTCAACGTGTTAAGAGCAAAAAGTCTCTTATCCCATCAAAAACAAAAAACGACACATTCTTCTTTAAGACTTCAATAAACCTCGCAAAAGCAATTCGGAAAAGTGCAACAACAACATTAACGCATTTTCTTCTCTTATATGTAACGAAAATTAGTTTTAAAAAAAAAATTTGGTCACTTCTCATTGTTTTTATTGTTTTGCAAAACAACGATTCATCTCAACCTCTTTCAACACTTGATTTTAGTTCTGGATCTTTCGCGGTAGTGTTCGGTAGTTAACGCGTGTGTATTTCAATCTTTTTTCAAAGTTTTTATAGTAAAAGTTAATCAAATTCAATAAAATTAGTGTTAAATTAAAGGTAATCAAGTTGTGATTAAGGAAAAGTAATTAATCGTGCGTAAAATAAGTTCTAAAGGGTCGAATATTGAATTGAAAAAAGCCTGAATTGAATGTAAGTATCAGATGTGAAAAAATTTATGTGTATCTATAACAATTTATTTCACAACTACCGAATTTGCTTTTGATCTTTTTATTGGTGTTAGTGAGACATGCAAAGATTTTTTAGTAAATGAAGTGTTTTTTTAGGGCAAAATATAAGACACTTAAACAGGGTGCTCAGAATAAAACGAACTCAAAGCAACAGATATATTAACCAATTAAAGGAAATCTAGTTTAGCGCACTTCGCTTAGCACCCGTTACATGTTTTTTTTTGTGTGTGAGTAGGAAGGAAGGAAGTAACAATAAATTTGTATATTCATAAGTATCTTTCAATGTTGTGTATGAGTGTTTTTGCATTTGTCAACGGCTTTTGTTCGCTTTATAAAAAAGTTTTCATATACGGAATGTTGCATTAAAAGAAAATTGCAAATAAAGATTCTGCTGGGTGCTTTACCACCCGGCATAAGGGCAGCTACGGAATTTTGCTTTTTGTTCTTTTGATTGGTGTTAGTGAGAGATGAGATTTTTTAGTAAATGAAGTGTTTTTTGTAGGGCAAAATATAAGAATCATAAACAAGATGGTCGGAATAAAACGAAGGCAATTGAGTAGATTCATTAACTAATAAGAAGAATTATAGTTTAAGACACTTGTTCTAGCACTCATTAGATGTTTGTCGGAGAAGGAAGTAACAGTAAATATATATGTACATATCTATATATAAATATGTAAATATATATGTACATATGTATGTAAATATGAATGTATGAATATCTTCCAGTTTCTGTGTATGAATGTTTTTGCATGTGCCATGTGCTTTTGTTCGTTTCATAAGAAATATTTCATATACGGAATAGTGAATTATAAAAAATTGCAAATAATGATTTTGCTGGGCGTTATACCAGCCGGCATACGGGCAAATACAGAATTTTGTTTTTGATCTTTTTATTGGCATTTGTGAGAGTTAGAAACAGTATAGAGATTTTTAGTAAGTAACTCAAAGGGAAGTGTTTTTGTAGGGCAAAACATAAGAAACTTAAACAAGGTGCTCCGGACAAAACGAACACAATTCATAGATTTATCAACTAATTAGATGAATTGTAGTACAGCACACTATTGTTGGCACCCGTTGTATGTCTGTGGGTGGTGGAAGTAAAGAAGGAAGCAACAGTAGATATATCTCTTGCAGGGTTTATATACGAATGAATGTATTTGCTTTTTTGTAGCATTGCTTGTGTTCCCTTTAAAAAAAAAAAAGATTTTGCATAATAAATATTGAAATCTGAACAAAAATTTGCCAGTCATGAGTGTGCGAACAATTTGTTTTTTAGTATGTTTGTAGTTGTATTTTAATAGTTGTGCCTGGAAAAGAAAACTTTCTGTCGAATCGAACGACTGTCTGGTCGTCTGATGAGACAAGAGACGTTCGTAATTAAGGAGACTTTTTGAGAAAATTTTTATGAAATGTTGGCCACGTTCGTTGGGTTTGTGGCTACTCAACGTTTTATTGTATTGTATGTGAGGGTGTGTGCGAATAATTTGTATTGGTAAAAATGCCATGCGATTAAACCGCAGCACAGTGCATCGTTCCCATAGAGTAAATAGACATAATTAGAAGTTGTCGTAAGTTAATGAAACTTGATGGGAAGAATTATAAGGTTTTATAATTGTTCGAACAAAATATCATTTAAATATTTATATACATATATGTATATATATATATATATATATATATATATACATATATATATATATATATATATATATATATATATTTATATATACATATATATATATATATATATATATATATATATATATACATATATACATATATTTGTATATATGTACGCCTTTCCTTGTTCTACAGCCGAATACAATGCTAAACTTTTATACGAGCGAATGTAAAACAAAATATTTTATTCAATTAACTTTCAAAAACTAAATAAAAACCACATATTAGTTTAATTTGCTTTATTGCAAAAATAAAAGAATCCATTACAAACAAAAAAATTAAATATTTAATATCTATAGAATGTTATTAAAAACGAGATCATATTCATTAAAAATTTAATGGCATATCTGTGCAAGTATTTACATTTAAAAATATTTGATTTATTTGTTTTAAAATAATTGTGCAAAAAACAGTAGATAATTCAGTTATTTTTTATCTATTTATTTTATTATTATTACTATTTTTTTTAACACGATACTCCACTTATTTTAATATATTTTGGGCAAAAGATCCATTTTATATATATTTCCCTACCCACAATGTGTAAATTCTTCAAGGATATTTGAAAAAAAAAATGTGTATAAAAATGATTTTTAACAATTAATTTGAAGTTGCTATTATATGTTTGTTTTTTAGCAACTTGAAATTAATTGCTTTTAATCAATAATCAATTTTGTTTTTTATTATTTGATATTTGAAAAAAAATTATTGAGTAAATATCTATGGAAATACCTGATGTATACAAAATTTTGATTATCACTGTATGTGTAAATAACGCCGGCCTCTCTACAAAACAGCCATACGACTCATAATTCTATAACTATTTTTTATATTAGGGCGAATTATTTAACGCCTTATTAAAAAAAAATAAGAAGTTGGATGCTTATAAGCTACTTATAAGATATAGTGCGAATAGACAATTTTTAGCATGAGCATCAAATACTTTTTTGTGAAAAACGCCTTAAATACAGCTCAAAAAGGAAGTCTTATTATAACATGACTTATTAAACTGTTTTCTTTATATAATTTTTGTATATTTTTAATACTTTAAAACAATTTTTTACATTGTTCTAAAACATTAAGACTTTGTGACCATATAACCAAAGAGCACATTGTGTGAGTACTCCAATTATGTATCCCAGTTTGATAATTCTACTCCTTTCCATAGCTGCAATTTTATTCTGTCTTTTCGCACATATTTTTCTTCTTTGTTGCCAGCATGGCTGGCTGAATGTCTGTCTTGGTTTCTTCTCTGCCCAACAACTATTTAAAGAAAGAACGTTTGTTATAGTCTGTGCTAAATCTGAAGTTTAAATACAAATTCGTTTATGAGTGTGTAGATATTTGAAAGAAATAGTATTAAAAAGTTCGGCTTCATTATTATCATTATTATTATTTTACTTCAGAGGGTCCAAAGTAAATGCACTCGTCGTTACTGCCAAATCAATGCGACTATTGTGAGAGTAAACTTTTTTGTATCTTATGGTTTTTTAAACGAGCATAACTGCTTTGCTTTCCAATTGCTTAAGCCCACTTTGTTTGAACTGCTATACGGATGAGCATGAGTACTTAAAGTTAAATGGGCTTAACAAAAAATGAGTTTTTGAAAAGGAAATACGTTGCATTAAGAATTGGCTTTGATGCTTTGAAGAAACCTAAAGCTTTCATGATTATTTGTTATTGTTTTTTCTTTTCTTTGTAGCTGTTGATAACTGCAAAATTTCAATATCTGTTGTGCGTTGAAAATTTTGAAATGTGAAAAATATGAAGGAAAACTAAAGCCGAAAAAAGAAAGTAATAAAATTATGGCAAATAAAGTACTATTTAGTTTAATGAGCACTTTTTTTTAGTACTTTTTGAGTATCATAAATTCTTATGGCCATATTTAACTGAAATGCGGTTATACGATTTTTCTTAAATATCTTCTTGCCTTCTTGGTATTGATAACGCACACACACACATACACGCTGGAAGTACTTATGGTTGTATATTTATCTCTGTAATGAAGTTATAAAATGCCAAAAATAACGAAGAACTCATAAAGATAATGGTGGGAAAGTATTGAGATGAAGTTTAATAGAAGACAAAACGGCTTCAAAGGCCTTAATTGAACACACATACAACGCATAATTTAATAATTTTCCAAACAAGTTTTTATTATTATTATTTTTATTAATTTTTTTTTTTTTTGAAAACTGTTACACTAAATGATGGTCGGATTTTTTATAAATATCATCAACGCATATTCACATGAAACATTTCACTAAGAATGTTGTTAAAAAGCGATAGAATACGTTTAAGCATCTAGAAGTTACAAACTAAATTTTCAAGATCACAGCGCATGATCGGCTTTCTTAGGTGAGATTATACCCTTTGATTCGACTGTAGTAGGAGTAATCAAAAGTAAAGAGCGGAGGGACATTTACACATAAAATAAATCTGCGAATCTTTCTTGAAATTAGGATTTATTATTCGTTACACAAAACATTTTCAGAGGAGAACCAAAAGCACTCGTTGTCTTTCTGCCACATCGCAAAAAAATATTTAGATAGATTTCAAAGCTTATGCATGTGCTTGTGTTGAAGTCAAATTGAAAACTTTCTTTGAGCGCCTTTAGGCTAAGAAGAAGAAAAACTGTCTATATAGTGCATATCTACGTAAAACTACCTTTGTACCATATATTTCCCATCAATATTTGTAGACGATAACACACTGAAAAGTGCACCACAAAAAATAAGTATCGTATAAAAACTAAATGCTTGGATTTCATTAACTTTTACAAAAATTGCCAGTAAATTTCAATGCAGTTCTAAAGTAAATTGGGAATTACAACAGAAAACCGTAGCTGGGCAACTAAAAACAGATCTAAAGCAATAAAATACACTGAAAATATTAAGGTGTTCTACAGTATCTTTTTATTTTTATTTTTTTTATTAGCCATCATTGCAGGATTATTCAGTTGTGTTTGATATTCTTCTTTTAAAACTGTATCTTTAGAGTGTTTGTTTTTTAATTTCAAAAAGGTTTTGCAATGACCTATTTTTTGATGTCTCCTAAATAATATTTTCTTGTAAATTTTGTGACATCAAATGAATTGTGTTTTACCATTTTGAGAATAATTTGCTACTTTTCATAAGTCCTGGGTAATTGTTGTTTTCAGGTTGTTTTAAAATATATTTTAAAAGTTGTTATTAACTGAAACTATTTTTTATTTCAATGTGCTTTAAAAGCGTGTAAAAATACTTACACCTTATGAGAATATAAGAACGTGGACCGCACCTACACCTCGTACGAATAATAAAACTATTTGGGCAAACACACGCTTACATGGAATATTTTTAATTGTGGGAGTTGTTCAAATAATACAAAAAATTTACTGTACCAGTCGATCAATATTAAAATGACAAAATCAATTTAATAATTAATTATTTTGACAAAACTAAAACTGAAATACTTAATTGTGTTCCATTTATTTGTCTTTGCAGGTTTTTGCTGATTCAACTGGTAAAGCAAATGGTAAGTCGTCCAAGCCTTATTTAATTAAAAATATTAATTTAAAAATCCATTTAAAATTTTCCTTAGATATATTTTATAAACTTATTCGATCTTATTTTTCATTAATTTATTAGGTTTATTTGAGTAAAAGAACTATTATTTTTTATGTTTTATATAAAAATTATGGCTTTATTCTCAATCAATTTCTTAATTGAGACAATAATATTTTATACAACAATATAATGTTATTAATGTTAAAAAGTATTATATTCAGGGGTGTCATAGAAGCCATTCTTATCCGAATTGGATTTGAAAGTGACTAAAAATATACTGTGGTGTCATGAAATCATGAATTTTGTTACGAATTGGAATTAGTGTCGGGTTTAGGTGCACCAAAAGCGAATATAATCGGTTTTGTTATCCGAAAATAAACCCTGATCAGTTTATAGTTGTCATTTTGTTATTGGAAATAAATAAAATATCTAAAAGCAAAATTTTTCTATATAATTATTTTGAAAATGCAATCAGTTTGAATTCAATAAATTATTGAAAAACATAATTTTCATTAAATTTTGTATTTATTACAAAAATAACCCCTTTTCGTTAAAATTCATTTCCACTGTGAACATAGAAAACTTGACTTAGTCATCTAAAATAATTGAAAAATAATGAAGTACAGCCCGAATCGTTTCCGAAAGTTATCTGACACGAGCTTTCAGCTAAAAATCGCTAAGAAGCTGCAAGTCGCAGCGATGGCGGGGTCTTAGAAAGTGATAGGCGTTTTTTGTTGCATATCGGTCCATGCCGAAAACGTCTTTGTTTAAAAGTTAATAAATCTATGAACCTGCCAAAAATCTGTAAGAATGAACGCAAATTATAAAACACGAACTCACGCTGGTGCAATATCAAACATGACTTCTTCGGACTTTTTGAGTTCGCTCTTCCTCTAGCAGCGTCTATGCAACAAAAGGGCTGGTCATATTTTCACTTGATAGAAATTTAATTTAAAATAGTTTGCGCAACCATTTTATTTTTTTATTCATTGAAAATTAATTTTTTTAGTTCACAAAATCGCAAAAATAGCAAAACTGTTATTATATCATGTGTTTTTTATAGAGTGATACAAGTTTAAATCCTAATAAAACATAGTAATATATTTTTGATATCAATGAAACGGTTTTTATTGGATAGAAAATTTTATGACATTAATGTTTAAATATGATTTCGGCCATGTGGCCGCCACGGCTGGCGCGTACAAGGCGCAATCTGAAACACCAATTTTCCCAAACAGTAACATTCTGACCATCATCATCGTTTTTGAAGACACATGGGCCAATGACTCCGCCAGCCCATAAAGCGCACCAAACAGTCATTTTCTGTGGACGTTATGGTGTTTCGACAAAAGCTTGTGGATTCTCCTCACTCCAAATGCGACAATTCTGTTTATTTACGTACCCATTCAAGCAAAAATGGGCTTCATCGGAAAATACAGTTTTGAATGGACGAAGTGCACGATAAGTTTGACGAACAGAACCATTATTTTGATTAAAAATTTTCACAATTTGCACGCGTTGCTCTGGTGTAAGTCGATCCATAATGAAATGTCAAATCAAATTAAACAAAAAGCAGCTATCAGCTGTTAAATGGTTGGTCAAATAAAGCAGTGATGTCAACTCGAAGTTGTATCACTCTATAAAAAACACCCTATATATTATCCATTTCTTATTTTCTTTTCTATAATTTGTTAAAATTAAATTTTGGCGCAAATACCATAATTTGCACTCCAAGATGTTGCACCAACAGCTGCAAAACATAAAACAGCTGATTCGAATATCGGTTTTACTTGCATTCGAAAACAATAAAACCGACTTGTTTCCCTGACACCAAATAAAATCAGCCATCTGTAGAACCGACTTGGATTCTATGCCACCCCTCTGATGAAATTAATTACAAAACATCGCGCTTCAGTGAAGCTTTTGATTAAATCAAATATCTTCCTATTTCAAAATCATACGAACCCGATTTTTCTTACTAATAATAGTTTTTAATAGACTTTCTGTCTTAAATAAAAAATTAGAAATATAAATTCTATTTCGTTGTAACATGTCTCCCTACCAGAGGTTGGCAAAACACAACAGGGTGCAGGTCGATGGTACCGTAAAGTTTTCAGCTGACCGAAAGATATTTTATCTTTGCAAAAAAAAAAAAAAAAATAAATAAATAAAAAATAAAACGTGAATACTCCCGTTGCGTACATAAAATGAAAACATTTTAAGAAACATATTTCGTTTGCAGATTCAAATTGAATCACATCACTCAACGTGTAGCAAATAAATCTCTTTTGTAAAATACTCGTATTTCAAATCAACCTCAACCGCATTCGAAATTTAAGTACGCAGTCAACTGTTTTCCGCGTGCTGGGTTTTTATGATGCGCCTCTTTTAATATCGTCAAAGTGCCAAAATCTGCCACAATTTCAATAACACTTTAATACTCCTTCTTACTTTGTAGCAGTTGCATCAAATGCCACAGCAAGACAGACAGACAGACAGACAGACAGACTGACAGACAGAGAGAACGACACTCGCACACACAAACGAATAGAAAACTGAACAGCCAGCAAATACAAGAGACTGACTGACTGACTGACGGACTGAAATTCATACAAAGACTTTGAAAACTAACTAAAAATCATATTTGATTCTTTTGGGATAATAAACCTCTTATACTTTTAAAATACACTTAGCAAAATATTCGTTACTCTTTTTTCTTTTATCATTATTTTTTTTTATATTTCTTCTGGATGAGTATGAACATTTTCTTTAAAACACCGTGGGCCAGAAATACAACGATGTGTTTGTTGTTCTTGTGCGACTGACTCCCCAGCCATTGTTTGTGTAGAAACTTATTTTGCTTTTTGCCGGAATTTTGCAGGTCTTTTTTTGTAACTTTTAGCATCTTTGCTTTTATTAGCAGCAGCTGCATTTCTCGATGCGTCTAACAAATGAAAAAGGGAATGGAAAAGCTAAAGAAAATCACCTTAAACTAGTGCCGTTTTGTCTTGTTGTTGCGCTGAAAGACAATAGACTTCAACTGCATTGCATAACTCTATTATCCTCTACCTGATGTTCAGTGTTTCAAAAGAAATATGCTGGCTGGCTGGTTGTCTGGCTGCCATGCTTTATTCCAGGGAATATTCAACTTTAAAATGTTTTCTTCATGGCAGGAGTGAAAATTGATTTAGAAACTATTCCCTCGTGCTTCTCTAAATATATTCGTGGTTGCTTTTTAGGTCTTTTTTTATGATTTAATAGAATTGTTAAAGTTTTATTGAATTTCAACATGCAGTGTGAGTAATTAATTATGAAAAGTTATTGATTTGAACTGTGAAAAAATTGGTTTGGAAAATTGAACTTTTTTTTTTTAATTCTTGAATGCAGATGAAAGTTGTTGGTTGGCAGGTAAAGTTTTTTGAACAGTCAATCCCTGCAACTGAACAAAGTTCGCCTTGATTCTGAATGCAAATTTTCGTGGTTCGTTATGAAAGCGTTCGTTTTAATGGAAAAGGTCAAGTAGGAAAACATTTTGTTTTTTGTTTGCGTTTTAATAAAAGAAAGCATTCAGTTGGTTGCGGCTTAATCAAAATTGTTTAAAAAAATGTATAAGGCAGCTGTAACATTCCCGATCTCTGACTTTAAAACTTGTTCAGTTTCAGTGCGGAATGATAAATGAGAAAATTTATGTCGGTCTAATAAACTTTTCAAATTGCTCTTTGCGTAACTCTATTGTAAAAACATAAAATTTTGGCAGCACTTTTTACCGCCCCTCATTTTGTCCGCTGTCAAATTTGGTTCGGCATTTTCCCTTGAAGAAACTGAAGCGTGCAAATCATGCGAATTTATTTTTAAAATCATTGTTTCATACGAAATCCGTATCGCGCGAAATTCGTTTAGCGATACACTTGCTGAGAACGTTAGTCACGTTTTAAACAGGGACATTTTTATTGAAGTATGACTTTATAGGAGAGGTAGGGAAAGAAGATGGATACAGACTTACTTGTGCCGAAAAAGTTATTGCAGTTGTTCTTTGTTATATCATTTTCAATATGGCGTCGTAGCAGCGTCATCCCGGGAGCTCGATCCGGGCGGGGTCTCTTCATCAGTTTAGTATTGAAGCTGCTTTCTTATGCAATTTTTTCGTAATAATTTCTTAAAATGGCCACGGTTTTCACATTCAACTGAGGCACCTAAGAAAATACCCAGGAGTGCTGGTGGGTAAGTGTAGCGGCTTTCGAAAACAGCACTGTTCTACTATGCTGTGTGAGTTGGCCATGAAATTGACGTTGATTTGTCCATTAATTCTTAGATTATTTAAACCCTTCTAATGCTGGCACGCACTGCATATGTACTGGTTATCGCCTGAGCTCTCGTCCTAGACAAGAAAAAAAATGGGCTGGTAACACCATCTTCAACGACAACGATGGCGATTGTGCATGTGCATGCATGTCGAGTATCATGCGGACTTAGTTGCTTCCTCAATGAGTGTTGGATGATTCTATGGCCAGATATTGGATGTGTGAGTCCACGGGGAGACTGTACTTCGTTATAAAAAATCATGAGGAAAAATATCTGGGAATGGGCTGGTGATTGCCATGACTTGTTGCACTACGGTCTAACCGATAGTAGCAATTTTTGTGTGCCGTTGAGAGATCAACAGATGCAATGGAAGTACAGATCAGGATAGATCTCGTCTGCTTGTGTAGACGTTTGTCTTAAGCGTTCGTCCTTAGTTACTGATATCATTTCAGGGGCCACGGGAACACGCGCTAGTAACACCCAAGATCCATTTCACCCATTCAATGTTACTGGATGGGGTGGGTTTTAAGCTGGAATTTTTTTTCTTTTTTTCGAATACGGCAATAAAGTTTAGCTAAGAACACACTAGAACGTCTTGGTCCACAACAAGTGAGAACACCCCAGTGTGCACTAGTGGCAACGTTTGTGATTTTCTTATACATATTTCGTTTTGCGGCAATCCGCTAGTAAATAAAATCGAAAACCCCTTCCACACACCGCTTTAAAATTAAACCTTCTCAAATATTAGAAAGCTTCGCATGCTTAAAACACTTCATTTACCGCCCTCTAAAAACAACCACAAGTTATAGATGTAAACCGCTGTGCAAAGATTACAACAGGCAATGCCATTAACACGAGCATGAAAAAAGAAGAGGCAATAAAAAAGAAAAGCAACTTCTTCGTACAGGCAACAACGTACGACACAAAACCAAAACAATGTTGATCATCGGCAATCATGATCATTTTGTAAATATAATGGAACAGTTGGGTAGACTAAACGTTAAGGCTGATTATGAAGCAAAAAAAAAAGGAGAATAAATAAATAAACTAAAATAAAAGGAAACGAAACGAAGAAATGAGAAATAAGAAGGTGGTGCTGTAGTCAAGCGTATGTTTGGTGTTAAATACGTTGCAAAATGCTTATGAGAGGAGCTGCTGTATTCTGTTACAGCCAACAACAGCGGTGCCACATTCGCAATGTCGTCGTTTTCTCTCTTTCTTTTTATTGTTTATTAGGGAAAAAAAGGAAAGAAAAATAATAATAATAATAATAACATACTCGTACAAGCCGCGTTAATAAAAATCTGTAAAATACTTTAGCAATTTAAATCATAAAAAAGACAACAACAATTCCATAAAATAAAGAATTGCAAAAAGGGGGAAAAAACGATCGTCACGAATTAATATTATTTAACGAGATATCTTTTCGTTTAGTTACAAGAGTGAATTCTTCTTCTGCCTTTTTCTCATTACAAAAAAAAGAGGAAGACAAACGAAACGTTTAAATAGATTTTCCAACTTATGCTGGAATATATTACACGGCTTTAATGGTTTTGAGTTGGCAAATAATAAAAATAAACTTGCAAACTGCTGATCTCATTGACTGATCAAAGGGGAAGAAATTTTGCACGGTTTTTAAAAGAACTTAACGGGACCAGGGGATTACAATATATAAAAAATATTGATAAATTCACTGCAATTGTGATCTGTTCCCTAAAAACGATTTGACTTTGGATTTATAGGCGGTTCTTATCAGACCTGCAAAAATTGTTCTTTAAATTTCAGTGAACTTTTATCCAGAAAGGATATAATGTGTGATTTAACGAAAGTCTGAAATTTTCAGAGAATACTTCCGATCTAGTATCACTATCTATTTGACAGTCGTCTTCAAGTTTTAACTTCCATAGTCGCTGTTGTTTCTCCATTGCAAAAGCTGGTTTTCATGGAAATCCCTTGTGTTTTATCAACCTGGATCAGAGAGGAATAGAGAGTAAGTAAACTGGTTTCTATTCACTGCTGACCAAAGGGGAAGACATTTTGCACAAACTTTCGATTAACTTAACGGGACCAGAGGCTAAGAGGGAATTAGAATATATAAAAGATATTAATAAACTTAACTGCCGATCTTGACAGTAATAGGGACTTGTCCCTGAAAGCAGTTTGACTGTGGACTTATAGGCGGTTCTCATAATATTTGCAAGTACTGTTCTACGAATGTAACAGTTCTAGAGCATACCTCCGATCCAGCACCGATCCATTTAACAGTCATCTGCAATTTATAAATTCCATGCCTCTTGTGCAAGATCAGAGAAGAATGGAGAGTAAGTAAATTGCCAATAAAAAATTTGTGTAAATAGAAAACTGTTATCACATTCAACTAAGCCACCTAAACAGTGGTGATAAACACAATATACACATGAGCACTAAAGATGAATGTGTAGCGACTTTCGAAAACAGCTGTTCTGCTCTGCTGTGTAAGTTGAATAAAACTGATGTTGACTTCCTTTGTGCCTAGGAATATTTATCATCATGTCTTTCTGAGATTTTAACTAAGTTAGAACAATTAGCCTATATAAATATTAATATAGCAAAATTGCCATCTGTTCGTTCAAAATATTTAAATTTCGTTGGTCTCACTTGTACCCTCGTTGTATGTGGAGCCTTAAAAACGCGTTCGCTTCTCTATAAGAAAAAAAAGAGAAACTCCAGATAACAGCGCAAATACTATTTAAAACAAGAAAAATTATAAATCTTTGCAAAACTTTTTTGCACCGAAACGCTGTTGCTAAAGAATCAGAGGAGTAGCTTGTAACGCCTTAAAAAATAAAATAAATAAAAGGAATCAGAAATATTTTCATAGATGTGCAGTCCATAGAATTTCAAGTTCACGATCGTGTTGCACGATTTTTGATGTTTCCAATACTGTTGCAGTTCTCGCCAATGCTGCAACAAAAACACACTCATTCAATATTTTGCACCAGCATATTTTTGTTTCTTTTTTTCTTTTTCTTTTTTTGTTTCTTCTCTTTGCTAAAATGCTGCAACACAATTTCATTATTGGCTGGAATTGAATTGAAGTGTAGAATGAGTGGAGTGCCAGGTGCCAAGTTATGTGCTTGTTTAGCTTTAAACAGCAACAACAATAGCAACAACAACCAGTTCTTGTACTCCACTCGACTCGAAAGCATTTAACTTTGAGCTGTAGTTGTTGTTGTTGGGTCTCGCCGCCATACAAGTGCAAACGACACTACAATTCCACAATAAGTTGCACTAACAAGATGCGGATTTTACAAAACGAACTTAATTTACGACCACCCAAACTGGCCGACCGAAGTCTGCATGCTGATCATCATCATCATCATCATCACTTAATAGCTCGTGTATGTCGGTGCATCCCCGGCATTTAAATGCACTTAAGATCATAATGATGGCCGTTGTTTTTTCACTTGCGAGTAGTTGTTGTGATCTTTTAGTCATGCCACAATACGGAGAGGCTGGCAAAGGTTCACTTCGCATCCTTTTCAATTTCAGAAATATAATTATCACTTTTTGTATAACAACCAAAATGAGCATGAAGCCAATTTAAAATAGTTCTCAGTAGTGAACGACTTTTAAATGCTGTACAACTACTTTCGTGTAAATTATTTGGGGTATTCACATTGTTGTCATAAAGTCATAAAATAATAGCACGAAAAATACGACTTGTGTGAACAGCCCGTTATAACAGAGTCTGCTAAATGAATTTGTGTGTATCAACTAAAAACAGCTGCTGCCTTGATACGAGGTGAATACATATTTCGGGCGGCGGCAAATAGAAAAACGTTGAGTGCCTGACAGTCACTTAAGTTAAGCGAGAAAAATATTTCGCTTTTATTTTATTTTTTTTATAAGTTTTTGCGGATTAATTCTCTCTTACTTATTTTCATATTATTAATATGTGATTAAGTGTGCAGACTGACTAATTTATCAGCCCCTTTTTCTTCATGCATCGTGCATAACTAACGGCGGCAAATATCGCCGTCTCGTGTTAAGAGTTTCGACTTTTCGGCTCGGATTTGTACAGCTATTTTATTGTAACAAAACAAAAATATCACTGAAGGAGCGCTATTATTTTACGACTTTTTGATATGCAACGCACCAAAAACCGGCTTAAAATATTATGACTTTATGACAATATGACTAAACAGCACAGAGTGTGAATATCCTAATTGTACTCTTCCTTTAATGATTTCAAATATGACTAAACAGCACAGAGTGTGAATATCCTAATTGTACTCTTCATTTAACGATTTCAAACGGGTCATGGCTTGACATTGAGCAGGTCATGTTCCAAATAGGTTTCTATTGAAAATCAGCAAAATCCAAATTATGGTTCCAGAGCTGGAAATTTTAAATACATGTTTGTCATATAAAAGTAAATAACGCAAAATTTTTTATTTTATATTTATAATACAATTTATAATTGTATTAAAACTTTTCATCACTAAACAACTGAAATAGTTTTCGTTGTATAAAAGTAACGTACGTGCGACGTAGAGTATAAGATTCGTCATAACCGACTTCTCGCAAGAGAAATTGAACATTATAAAGAAAATCCAGAAGCTGTTGGTTTTAGTCCTTTTTGCGAAAATCGATTTTTTTCTGGACGTTCTAAATTCTTAAGAAAATTCTTTAAATACTTCAAAGAGGGTGTCATCACGTCTGTGTTTATGTATATATATATATATATATATATATATATATATATATATGTGTGTGTGTGTGTGTGTGTGTGTGTGTGTGTGTTTGTGTGTAAGTATGTAACCCGTTTATAATCTTCGATCGGCTTGACGGAATCGAAACAAACAGTTGACGTTCCAAACAGGATATCTATGAAGTCGAACTAAGTCGGATTCGGATTTAGAAGCCTTAAAATCGTAACCTACCGCTTATATCTAAATTTAATTTTTTTTCACTACAGAGAAGCCTTGGCGGAAATTTGAACACTGTTGTATTCCATATTTTAAAAGTATACAAAATTTCTCACACACTTTTTTTTAAATAAGTTTAAAGACCGGAAGCTCTCAGTGAAAGACTTTTTGCGGGCTTCAAATAGTCAGTAAAACTTCTAAATTGTGGAAAGCCTTTCCTCAACTTCTTTATCAGCCTCCTGCCCCCTCTCATTGAATATATCACTGGCTGATCTATTAGACTGAGTCAACAGGTCTGGTTGGTTGTTAAGATCTTTACTGCAGGATCTTTTAAGAATGACAAGAGTTTCATTTCGAAATAATAACAGTTTAATCTGCTCTACTCACACAGTTTTGCCCCAACTATAATCATTTTTAATTTATTTCCTTGTAGGTCTTGTAAAAAAGAATTCACGTTTATATATCATTCATTTTATGGTTCATTAGCGCACGTAGAAGTCATGATCTAATGAACTTTAATTGTGTTTATATTTCATCGCATTAACGCTGCTTATTTATGTGGTGATAATGAAATGAAATTAAAGTTTATTCTTCAAGGCTTCGCAGCATTTCGTTCCATATAAAATCGACAGCTGCAAAAGATGCTCGTTTTGTCATCTCCATTTTAAACAGCATTTAATTAACAAGTCATAAATTACTACATGCTTGTGTGTGTGCACCGCTTCCATGTAACTTGTTTCAATATAATGAAAACGACTCACTGATTTTGTGGCATTTTAGTTGTTGTTGGTGTAGGTCAGTTACGCTTTGAAAGTTGAGATAATGGAAAGCTAAAACCTCTTGTCTTGTGCTTAAAATCTTCAACGACATTCACTGACACAGATTTCTTTATAATCGTATGCTGTTGAAATTATAAAATTCATATAATTTAATTTCTAATTTAAATTAAAACAATCGAAAATGTTATTATTGGGCAGTGCCAAAACTTATATAACCATCACCGACTTACGTCTGCTACCTTTAGATTCCAAAGTGTCAATTTTCCAACCCTGGAATCGCCTTGTTAATTTTTATTTTATTTTTAACAACAATATAATTTTATTAATAGGTTTCATTAAAAAGAAGCAACATTTAGTTTTAGCCAGTTGCTTTTATATGCTTAATAAATACTTCAATTTTCCAGCTCTGGAGCCGCACTTTGGATTTTGCTGGTATTCCATTGGAATCTATTTACGACTATAGGCCGGGGCACATAGAATCCGTCATACGTTGTGCGTCGACTTTTTCAATTGATATGAACGCACTGACGGCAATGCGTTGATGTCAGTTGAAAAATTCGACGCACAACGTATGACGGATTCTATGTGCCCCGGCCTTATTTCCAACACAGCAATCTAAGGCCGGCGCTTTTAGCTTTTCGTTTACAGAAAGAACAATATACTAGTTCAGTAGTCAGGTTCCAAACGCTTTTTCACCTCTAGCCTTCTGTTCAGTCAGAGCTGTATAACAAGACACGAGCTGAAATACTGAGCAGTGGCGGTAATATTCTCCCCTCCATTAAAAGCAACAATCTGGACTGACTCGCTTGGACGAATTAATGAAATTTAAATATATGACATATTCCACTACAAAATTGTTATTCCGGATTGAAATGCCAAACGAGATCCTGAAGGTTCATTAACTTAACAGTTTTCTAAAATCTGGCAACGTTTTAAATATTAAATTTATAAACTTTTCCTTTAAAGCCAAAATAATATTGAAATTATACTCCACATTATTTGCTTGTTCAACAGCTTTTGAGATCATCCTCCTCCAGTTGATTAGCATCAAACAATTGTAAAAAGGATTTCGTTGAAATATCCTTCAGCAGCTCCCACCAACTGGCATTAGAATGCCACAGAATCCTCTTATAACTTTGCACCCTATTTACGAGATTTTATGGTGCAGAATAAAACTATTTTAAAACTGCAAATAATTTGCAAAACAATAAAACAATTTGCTTTTAATGCGCCAGAGGTATGAACGCTTTAGCTGAATGAGGGAAAACATTTGATCTGGCCATTGTTTACTTTAATATTTATTATAAACAACTAATTGCGTTTCATTGCTTTTCCAAAAACAAAAATTTCAAATATAATAAACCCCAAATAATCCCCCACAAAATCAAAAACTGCCAACTTCCATCCATACGCACACACACACACACGATTTAATGAACACACAAGCGAATATTTTAAGCTCTTGCAACTCCAACTACAAGTCAGCATGCAGCTGCATGTTCAAATAAAGTAGTTTTTCAGAAGATGGCAAAACAAACAAATAAAACTATTTATTAAAGTGGAGTAGCTCAAATGGTGTATGAACTTGTTGGAGTACTCCTGCCACTTCGGCTGATGCTGTGGCTGCCGCTGCTGCTGTTGCCACTATTGACTTGGTGTACGAGTATTTTAACACTTGACCAACATCGGTGTTGCTGCCCTGAATCTCTTTTATATGTAGAACAACAAATTGTGGTTAAAATATACGCTGAGGTTTATTTCATAGATATTTTTTTTCTCCACTTCTATTTATGATGCCTTTTGCGTCCATTTATCTGGTCAGAGATGCCAACGTGTGTGTGTGTGTGTATTCTACTCCAGCCACTGCATGCAGCATCATATTTATGAGAGTCAGAAGGAAAGCAAAAAAAAACCGTCTGGACTGCGGTTAATGCTACAGAGGGTTTGGCCATACAAATCTACTCACTCTATTTCAATATTTAGTCTCCCCTGTAAAATGGAGTTTAAAGGAATTTCAGTATTCAAAAATGCTTTTTAAAGGGACATAGAAATATGTAATTCACAGTGGATCCTCTCATATATTTTATTGTATTAGTAATAAAATACTGCCACGCTTCTTAGACTGTTGAGAGGCTGCCGGAAACCACGAGAGCGCTATTGACTGGAGTAGTTACACACTAAGGATACGACGCCTAAGATACCGGGTTCAAATCCACTTGTGCATGGTTGTGTTAGTTTTTGTCGAACTGCTTTAATTACGAAGTCACTGGTTGCTGAACATCACTGACGGCGCTTAGGGGAATACAGCACCCTCCTTTGCCGGCAACTGCAGAAAAAATTTACCTGCAAACTAACAAGTAAAATGGCTGCAACAAATTTTCTTTATCTCTCACTCTCTCTCTCTCTCTGTGTATTGTTTCTCATATTCCTGTCGTCTCAGCACTATCCTCTCCCTTCTAGCTCCAGCACAGTCAGCTGCTTATGTAGGAGTCATCCCTCGAATGTTTCTTATTCTTAAAAATACAAACATTTCAGATCTGTTCTACCAAAATTCTTCGGTCCTTTCGTTCCAGCTCTATGCATTTTTACTAGGGTATTCAATGTGATTTAACAGGTTAATCAATCATGGCTTAAGATTAATCGGTTAATATTCGATTCATTGTTTAAACGATTTTTTATAAATTAATTATTTTCGAAATATCAACAAATTTATTTTCTTCATTATTTTGAGATGTTCGTATTAAATAACAAACAAAAATAAAACTTCTTGAAAAAGTTTAAAAGAATTGAAAACACGGTTTTTAAGAAAATAAAACTGTTTTGAAAAAAAGCGCGGGCGCTTTGGCCCTATTTAGACGGGTAATACGGTGTGCAGACATACACTTTTAATTGAGTTGTCTGTTTATAAATACACAATTAAGTTAATTAAGTTATTATTGGACAAATAAAATACAAAATTATTTATAATCTTGAGGACCCGAGTTCAAATCTAGGAATGTTATTTCATTTTTTATCATTATTATTATTTTTTTTTTCATTTTCAAAAGTAGACACTTATTTTTAAATTTTTTAAAGAAAAGTTAAAATTTTATAAGGGCACCTCTTGAAAAAAAATTGATATATTAAAAATTTTCTTAGAAATGGCAAAATTTTTGATAGAACCCTCTCTGGGCCAACAGTTTTCAAAGTAAATCGTTTTTAAAAGTACAGAAGCTCATTTTTTAATTTAGCCTTCAACTGCTTGACGTTTTCAATTGTTTTTTTCAGTTTTTTTTTGTTTAATTTAGTTAGTAATTCTCGGATAAGTTTGTTTAGTTAGTTGGTGTTGCTCACATTTTACTATTCTTTACAGTGTTGCATTTGTAATTTTATTCAATATTAAAACAATTTCATAAATATTGAACAATAATTAATTGGCGTATTATTATATAGATAATTGAGCTCAATAATGATATTAATTGCGATAAACTCAATTATTGTGTATGTTTGAATACCATTTAAGCGATTAATTGGCCCAAAATTAAACGGTTTAATCAAAAGTAGTCAATTTCAAATAAATCGAACAGTTAATGCAGCAGCAAATAATCGGTTAACCGATTGAATATCCTAATTTTTGCATGCAACAGTGTTGTCATATAATTTTTGGCAGAGGCACTTTATTCAATACAAAAAAAATTCAATTTGCAAATTATTAAAATAAAAACCAAAAAAAGTTTGATTTAAGAAATATGAAACGAAAAAATCAGAAAAAAAAGAATCAACCATCAACACGGCGACTTAAGGAAAGTGTTACATATAAACAATTTAATACAATTCTCGTATCCTTTTTCACACCAAAATTAATACAAACCGAAACTGTTAGAACATTTAATTTGGCCACTTAACAACTGGTAATAAATAAAAACTCATGATGAAAGTGTAGTGGCTTTCCAAAACAGCTGTTCTTCTCTGCTGTGTAAGTTGAATATATAAAACTGATGATGACTTTCCCCTACGCTTTTGTAATATAATCATAAGTTCCAATTGAAAAATTTTATTGTATATAAATTTAATTATATATCGCTTCCTGAAACCCAAAGCGACCCATCTATAACATTTTCATCATGTTGGGTTATAAATAGAGAAACATGCTCCCATTTTTTTTTTTTATATATTTCTCAGTGTAGTATTTTCAAAATAATTTCGAAATACCTTCAACACAATTAGATAATTTTTTTTATTATTTCCAACAAATATTAAATGAATGCATTCCTGCAAAACTCTGCTGCTGCTGCTGTACACTGCTGAGCGAGCGTTCCAAATAACTAATAGTGGCGGTTAACAACTGCTTGACCACAATGAAGAGCCAAGCAGAAATAAAAGTATCGGGAGTATTGAAACTTTGATGGCGGGGGAAAATTTGTAGTGAATAATAAATAGAAGTTTAATTGCATTTCAATTAGAAAACAGCAAAATTGAAGAACAATTATGCAGCAGATGCTGTCAAGTTTTCTTCTCTGCAACTCGCATCTTCCACCTCAAATAACTAGAGCATTTTTGCAATTCATCCCAACAAAAGAAAATAGAAATTCAAACCATTTTTCTATGGTCTTTAAACACGATTTCCTCTTAAACAACATCATTCAGGAAAAACTATAAAAAGTGTTTCTGTGTGACGATCAAAAAAGAAAAGCAGCACTTGAAATCAATTCCGATGTGACAAATTGTGTTATAAATTGTCGATTGCGTACGCGTTTGCGAATGGTGGGACGAGGAGGAGGAGGAGAGCAGATTGTGTCAGTTGTCACTTAAACGCCCAAACATGCTGCAAATCAGTTTAACATAATAAAATTTATGTTACGGATGAATGCGACGGCTGACTGTCAAACAAGTTGCTCTCTTCGTGCTTTTCTTTCCGTTCGTTTGTGGATGCTGCAGCCAAGGACTGACGAGTCGTGCCACTTCTTTTTAGAGTTGTTCGTTTTGTTATCGAGAAGTGACAGTTGTAACATGATTTTCAAAGATGATTGGATTTGTTAAAAGTGATTAAGATGATGACGTCTATGATACGCCTATTGTATCGGCGGAGACTGATGATTGCCGTCATTTTAACGAGTGATTGGTGTGATTAGTTTTGTTAATCGATGATGGAAGGCAACACAAGTTGCATGCGGTGACTGGAGTTTGATTAGTTTGTGGCAACAACTACTTTTATGAGAGGTTGGCTTCGTTTAATTTGAATGGTCGTTGGCATTCATTCAGTTAATTGGATGCAACGGCTGTAGACGATCAGCTATTTTTAATAGAAACTCATAAATCAATCTGCAGTTTTCTTTTGTATTGAGCATCGGATGTTATTCACAGGCCGCACAGGATTACTTGAAGTGGACGATCTCTTTATTGTAACTTTAAAAACTCATTCGGCAAGTATTTTTGTTTGAAAACTTTTGATAGAAGATAAATAACAGGCAAAAGATCTGGTCCAGAGCCCGGCACTACTTCAACAAATCAATCTTTTGTGCCAAATATCACTTCCTAGTCCAAGTAGTGCATGACACTCCTACCGAGAGTCAGTACGGAATAGGAGTATTGAAGCAGTTCTCGTATGGAATTTTCTCTTAAAATTTTATTTTCACATTCAACTGGGCCGCCCAATTAGAGAAAGTGTGGGGCTTGCGAAAACAGTGCTCTTCTACTTTCCTGTGTGAGCTAAAAATTAAATTTATGACGATTGATCCTCCAATTAATCCTTAGATTATTTATTATAAGTTTTCATATCCTTCTAACACTTATTTCAAATATTTTTACACTCTTTGCTTTCATTTGCTCTCATATACTCTTTCTGCTTCTGTTTTCCATGCAAATTTTAAAAGTAGGGCTTCAATCTCCGTACGTTTCTTTGGTGAAATTGTTGTGAACTTAAAAATCTGATAAATAAATATTTTAAAATATTAATTTTTTTCCCCTACAAATTCCATTAACGCGGTGATTTACATAAATGGGGCCTAATATTTTCAATTTTACTCCTGAAACAGTTCTAGTAGTCTTGAAACTGTTTTAGTAGGATATTCCATTAATGGAGATATTATATTATTCAATTTACCGCGCGAATAGTTATTCAAATAATATTCGATTAATCGACTTAATATTATTCGATTTATCATGCGAATAATAATTCCAGGAAAAAATATAATCGAGTAATAGTCGACTAATATTAATCGACTAATCGCCAACATTGAGGCAATAACTACTAACTTATATTTACAGCGCGAATAGTTATTCGAATTATTGTCGAGTAATATTATTCGAATAATCGACTAGATATATCACGCTAATAATAATTTGAGGAAAAAATATAATTCAATAATGATCGAATAATATTATTCGATTAGTCGACTTAATTCAATTCGTTCTATCAAGCGAATAATAATTCGAGGAAATATATAATTCAATAATATTCGACTAATACTGGTCGATTAACCAACTAAATATTATTCGACTAATCGTCAACATTGAGGTAGTAACTATTTGCGCATAAACAGAGTTTTTTTTTAATCGACTTACTGCATGAATAATTATTCGAATAATAGCCTACTAATATTATTTAGTTAATCACATAAATAATAATTCGAAGAAGAAATATAATCGACTAATATTCGATTAATCGACTTAATATTGTTCGATATATAACGCGAATAATAATCCAAGGATATATATAATCCAATAATAGTCGAGTAGCATTAATCGATTAATCGTCAACATTGAGGTAGTAACCACTAGCGTATAAACAGAAATCTTTTTAATCGACTTATCGCGTGAATAATTATTCGAATAATGACCGACTAATATTACTCGTAGTTATGCAACTACTTTTTTTAATTGAATTACCGCGTGAATAATTATTCGAATAACGGCCGACTAATGTTATTCGATTAATCGTCTGAATATTATTCGATAGTAACTACTGGCGCATAAACAGAGATTTTTTTAAATCGACTTACCGCGTGAATAATTATTCGAATAATGGCCGACTAATGTTATTCGATTAATCGACCGAATATTATTCGATAGTAACTACTGGCGCATAAACAAAGATTTTTTAAAACCGACTTACCGCGTGAATAATTATTCGATTAATGGCCGACTAATGTTATTCGATTAATCGACTGAATATTATTCGATAGTAACTACTGGCGCATAAACAGAGATTTTTTTAAATCGACTTACCGCGTGAATAATTATTCGAATAATGGCGACTAATATGACTCGATTAATCGACTGAATATTATTCGATAGTAACTACTGGCGCATAAACAGAGATTTTTTTAAATCGACTTACCGCGTGAATAATTATTCGATTAATGGCCGACTAATATTACTCGATTAATCGACTGAATATTATTCGATAGTAACTTCTGGCGCATAAACAGAGATTTTTTTAAATTGACTTACCGCGTGAATAATTATTCGAATAATGGCCGACTAATATTACTCAATTAATCGACTGAATATTATTCGATAGTAACTACTGGCGCATAAACAGAGATTTTTTTAATAAAACTCGTACTAAACAAGTAACAATACAATTTAACAAAAAGTGCCTATTTAATAAAAAATATAATATTTTTGAACAGCTAGACTCAAATTTTACGCGAATTAAAAAAAATTGTTCTAAAACAGCATACATTTTAAATGTTCATGTTTCGGAAGATTTCATTCTTTTGCTTTGCTGAAATTTGAGTTAGAAAACATTCTTTAACTTATTCTTGAAGTTGGCGAGACTGAAATTAAAGCGTTAAAAGTACATCCGATTTATGTGTTCTTTTTCTTGTTGTTTTTCTGAAAATCGGTAGTCTACCATTTAAATATTTTTTTTTATATTTTAAACACTTTTAATAATATGAAAAGAAACCAAAGCAAATCCTATGAAAAAAAATTTCGATTATTTGCTAATCGAGAATAAACAACTTTAGATTATTAGATCAGTTAATTGCCCAAAATGAATCGATTAATCGAATAACGACTAATTGTTTGAACACCCTATTAAGTGCAAATGATAAGTCGCGATTGCTGCTAAACACCACCAGATGCTGCAGCTGCAGCTACGATCTTTTTAATCAAACATTCATCACTTTCAGTGCCGCTACCCGCATCTATTCACGTCTCCTTAAGATTCGCTTAGATTTTAAAGAGTTGCAAACCGATCATATTCATGTTTTACAAGTGGGCACAACAGCTTCCGCTGAAATGTTTAAATAATTCTTGTGGCAAACGTTCAATGACTCCAAACAAACGTCGAAGGTTGAACAACTCGAAAATAAATAATTGAAACTTTAAAAAAAAAAGTTATTTGGAAAACACACCGCAACACATCTGCTTAGCCGGTAGAACACGACATCTATCGATTCATTCAAAGTACTTAAAAAGTCAAGTTAACACAAACTTAATCCAATTAATAACCGGCAACAAAAAAAAAACAAGGCTTAAATGAAAAGTTAAATGACTAACTGACGCACTGACTGACTGACTGCCAACGTCACTAGCAGTTGCCCCTAATGATGGAATGGCTAAAAACGTCGCAACATCATTAAACAAAAATAAACTTTCAGCCAGCAAAACTCTACTGAAAATTACACCAAAACGGCTTGAGAGCCAACTAAACGAAATTCAAATGTTCTGCATTTTTCTTTTTACAGGATTAAACATTTTGCGTGCGTTTTCAATTGCCACTTCGCACACTGCAACGCATCTCCTACGTGGAACGGGAACAAAACACTCATGATGCGTATGACTTAATGCACGCAGACGAAGAGGTTTTAATTAACAACGTACGCACTGCTAAATTTACGCAATTTTTTCTTGTTGTTGCTGTAGTTGTTGTTGTTGTTGTTGTTTTGTGTTTTAAGCACTGGTACTTGAGGATAGGGAATTAAAGTGGATGCATTCTGCATTCCGCTTCAAATAAGATTTCTTTATTGGCTGAGTTACCAGCAGCAGCTACTTCCACTACTTCTGCTGGTTGATTCTAATGCGGACGTACCCTTGACGATAGACGACAGCAAAAAAAACAAATTAAAAAAAATTAAGAAAAGCCATAAAAAAAGAAGTTAATGAATAGCAACAAGAAGCAACCGGCAGCCACTAACGTAACCGACAACCGACAACCAACAACAATCAACCGCTCTAATCAGTTGAATAATGGCAACATTAACAACAGCAGCCTACATGAATCAGGCAGGGAACGAACGAAGTTCCTATAGAAAAAGCAGCACAGGCAGACACACACTCGTGCACGCAGATCTTCTCTATAATTTTGTTGCTGTAAACGGAGGCAGCAAATCATTAAATACGATGATTTTTCTTAGAGAGTTTTCAAGGAGCTGCTTTTAATGATTTAAATAGCGATAAAGATCGTCATAATTAATATTCAATAAACGGAAGTTTTAGCATGATTTCTATTACAGTGTGAGACTTAATTGTGTTTACAAACAAGTTAAGAACAATTTCTAATCTGCTTTAAAGAGGAAAGTAAACTGTCAGTTAAGATTAATATATCCAGGCCACTTGGGTCCTGTTAGGTCCCATTAACTTATACGAAATTTTGACGAATTTTTAGAGTCTTTATTGGAACTCAAAGCCTTGACCTCCATATTTAATAGGCTAACATCGCTACAAATCAAAGAGAGCGGAAATTCACGGATAAAAATAATATAAACGACGTTACGTTGACAGGTATGACGAGAGAGTTAACTGTCACTATTTAACATAAAATCGTGATACTCCTGAATAGATTAAGAATTAAAAGACGCTACCAAATTAATCAGATTCAGTTTCAAAGTCATTCCACAATTTGCGCAGACGTTTTAGTAGTCAAATAAATATGTAGCGGGGTTTTCGAAATCGCCACAAATAGTGTGAGATTAATCCCCAACAGACCCTACAGTTCCCAGTAGTCCAGCAAAATGCAACCCCTTTGAACGACATCATGAAACTTAAAATCTTGCAGAATCAATCCGAATTGCACGATATGATCAATAATTTGTGTTGAAGAACAGGGATGACATCTGCCGGGGCAATTTGGGGTTCTCCAGAAAATAGTGCCAAAGCGACCTCAGCCGTGGAATTCAATATCGAATTTCGGAGACAGCCCCATGGGCGTGGGGCATATATTTTTATCTTCTAATAGGAGTACTGTTGGCTGAAGTAGTGAACACAAGCCTACGATGCCTTAGATCCCGAGTTCGACTGCGCTCTCACTCGAATTTTTTGATCTGCATTAGCGCAGGTTAGTGTTAATTGTTGTCGACTTATCTCAATGACGAAGCCATAGCCACTGGACGCTGAACAATGGCGAGAGCTATGAACACCGTCATGTGTTAAAGAACAGAATACAGCGTTCGCCTTCCTGGGTACCTGAAAAAATTCTCCGACTATTAAAAAAAAAAGTAAAAATCTTTACAACAAAAATTTTCTATCTTCTATTCGCTCCTCATCTGAACTCGTATCTTCGGCCCCTTCTTTTATAGTTCTGGCAGAGTGCACTGCATATACGGGGGTGATCCCCTGAGTGCTGGTCCAAGAAAAAAATTCTATTTCGTGAAATAGGCCTATCAAGTGGCCTGCGAGGCTGTTCGTTTTGAAACCACTCGCTTACTTCTTATGGCGTTACTTAAGGGCACTAGTGCATGTTGATAAAACACCAACACCGTAGTGGTCATCTACCTGAGCTATAGAGAGGACCCTAAGGCCTTTCCGAAACCTCTACAGAACAGGAATTCTTACACACTTTAAAGGAAAGCAACTTTGAAATCTGCAGGATTGGATACTGCAGAATCCATGCCAAACACATGGAACTTTCCATTCTTCGAAGAATACTGCGTTGGCTGCAATGAAGAGGAGGGGGAGGACGAGAGCATCATACATGTACTCTACCTCTGTCCATCTCTAGAAGATCGACGTCTACAATCCTTAAGTAGAGCGTTCGCCTATCAGAGATCTCAGAAGTCTGCCTCAAGGAACTAAGACTATTTATTGAGAATAGAGGCTGGTCTTGCAGCTGACTCCCATAAGGGCGTACTTTTCGCTACCAGTTCTCCCCTATACTTTCTCTCTTTCTCTCGCTTTCACTTCTTATTACTTATATTATTTCTTTTATGTTTTCAAGCCCTACTGCAACTACCATCCTTCTATTCCACATTCAACACAAAGGGACCATAATGGACCCAAGCAGGAACTTTTTTCCATCATTAATTGTGGTGCCCAGCAATTTTCGAAAAAGGGAAACCTCGTCAAGCACAGCAGAATCGGGCATCGGTCTGAAATTATTTCCAAATGTTAATCCATTCAATAAAATATTTGTTGGAATAAAATTAAAGTTCTTGTGTTATATTTTCCCGTATCCGGGGGACTTTGTAAATTCACTTAATTTCTTAACAAACCTCGTATGCTTTAAATATTTTTAATTCAGTGCATCTGTTATAAATTTAGTCTGATACTGAAAGTGCTGCAGAAGTTGAAAACTTAAGAATTTGAAGGAAAATTACGATCCGTTTGCTCGTGTATATCTGCCTTTTTGCATTCAACTGAGTCACCTAATAAGTAAAAGTGTGGCCGCCTTCGAAAACTGTTGCTCTGCTCTACTGTTCGATAGTTGACTTTCACTTTATCTGTTCGATAGTTGACTTTCACTTTATTTGAAATTCGTATCATGTCCTTGTGAACTAAACACGTTGCAAACAGTTGTTTGTCAATCTTAACTGAATCCTTCCCACGATTGCCAGTATCGTCACGGTTGTGCTGATTCGAGCCCTGATTTGAAACTAACCCAAACTGACAATTTCGAAGTGACGAAATTCGCTTATTCGTATTTTTGGGAAAACCACTTCAATTCCATTTACATCAACTTCAGTCAGCCTCCACTGCACACACACACACACTTTTTTCTGTAACGAACTGTTCATGGCTCTTCGTTTTGTTGGTTTCCATCTGCTTGTAAGTCATTAAAAACAGCATAAATATTTCTCTACAACAACAACAACAACAACAACAAAAAGAAAAGGAGGAAAATGTTATTTACGAGTTCTCTGATTACAAAACATGCTGTTACAAGATTATTTCATCATTTTCCGTAAGACCTTCTTCCATTATGTTAATCCCTGACAGTTTTGCTAATTCCTACTTTTCGCACAAACAATTTTCACTTACTTTTGAAACTCCCACTCCTGATGTATAAAATATTCTAACATTTAACTTTGCACAAGTTATTTGCAAAGTTTCTTTAGAGAGAAGAAGACTTGCGAAGAATTCGTTGGTGTGTCGGGTTGGTTGCTCTGGATTCTTTCCACTAGAAAAGTTCGTGTAACTAAGAAACGCTGCTGTGTGAGTACGTGTGTCGAGCAAGTCAATGAAAACATATTGGCAAAACTCTTTTTGAAGTTGATGTAAAAGCTGAGAAAAATTTATCTAATGACTGTGGCCATTTGCACTGGTGCAAAGTTTGTCAGCCATGAGCCACATACTTGCAACTCCTCGTCACATCGTTTCTCGGTGTTTTTGTCTTGTTTCTGTTTGATTTTTTTCTCTTTTTTTTCTTATGTGCTGTTTATTTTAGCCAACTAATTCACTTTCATCGCACGTACTGACAAAAAGACAAGTTAACGAACATCCCAACAATCGAATGCCAGTTGATATATTTTTAGGGTTTTCCAGTGGCGTTCGTGTTAAGGCAACTCTTAATTGGTAAAAATGCTAACATGAAATTTTCATTTAACCTCTAAAGAAGGCATTCACATTAAATTGATGCCTAATTTATTTTTTACAGTAATTGCGAAATTTATAACACAAGTTTTCAGTAGCCCAGCAACTCGTAGTTGCACAACATCAAGCCTCGTTGGCAATTATTTGTTAAGTGCAGCCAGACCACTGATCCTTTATTCTCTTCCGAGAGTTTTGAGTCTCTTTTGATCTAGTTAAATTTTACTTCTTAGATAACTGTACAGGATTGCGGTTCTTCCAAAGAATTTCACATGGTTAACTACGTTGCCACTTCTTATGTGAAGGTGTAACTTATTTACAGTCAGTTGCAATAGCGGTTAAAATTCGGGTCAGCAACATCGTCGGCATCGGTGCACTGATACTTTGAAAACTATAATTGAAATAAATTAAAAATACAATTTTATTTAATAAACGGACGTATTAAGAATCGCAAATCTGTTGTTACAGAACGGAAATATGGAATTAAAAACATGTGGCGAATATATTTTAAATCATATTCAAATTAATAAAAAAAAAATCTTATAAAATGCCTGCAAAGAAAAAAGAAATAATCCTTTGAACCACAAGACTTTCATATAATTTTAAATTTTTTTCAAGTTCTTGATTAAAAATAAATACAGGAATTTTCATAAACTCAATTCTAAAGAGTGTTTTTTATAGAGTGATACAAGCTTAAATCTTAATAAAACATAGTAATATATTTTTTATATCAATCAAACAGTCTTTATTGGATAGAAAATTTTATGACATTAATGTTTAAATATGATTTAGGCCATGTGGCCGCCACGGCTGATGCGTAAAAGGCGCAATCTGGAACACCAATTTTCACAAACAGTAACATTCTGACCATCATCGTTTTTGAAGGCATATGGGCCAATGACTCCACCAAAAGCTTGTGGATTCTCCTCACTCCAAATGCGACAATTCGGTTTATTTACGAACCCATTCAAACCAAAATGGACTTCATCGGAAACTAAAATTTTGAATGGACGAAGTGCACGATAAGTTTGACGAACAGAACCATTATTTTGATTAAATCTTTCCACAATTTGCACGCGTTGTTCTGATGTAAGTCGATCCATAATGAAATGTCGAAGCAAACTAAACAAAAAGCAACTATCAGCTGTTAAATGGGTGGCCAAATAAAGCAGTGATGCCAACTCAAAGTTGTATCACTCTATAAAAAACACCCTATTTTAAAAAAAGCACAATTTTTACTTTGTTTTTGTGAATTCTGTGATCAGCTGTTATAAATTGGAAAAAAAAATTGCCAGCCTAATGAAAGGATAATATGGAATGCCCAGTAGTCAATTTGAAAAGTGTGAGTGTGTTAGTAAAGTTATGTGAAAAATTCTTCGGAAGGACCAGCACCTTCGACCCCCACATATGCAGTGCATTATGCTGCAACTAGAGATATTGATTAGAGCAGATAGAAGTACCTGGACATTCGGCAGCTGTAAACAGTTTATTTCACATGAGGACCTTCCGGTTAAAGAAAAAATTCCTTGTGTTGGCTCTTATTAAAAGTGTTCTGTACGTATAAAAGAAATGATTTCCTCACTCGATTAGAGCTCATCGGGGGCTTCTGATCTATGAAAGTTGACAACTGCCGTCTTGTTGAAGCTTCATCTGTCAAATTAATTGTGATTTATTCAGTATATTTTTTGCCAAATCAATAGCAACGAATACAATATAACACAAGACTTGAAAATAATTAAAAAGTTTTATCAAAAATGTTAGTACCGTGTCGCTTTAAAGGTCCCCCATAAGCGTCCCACCGAAAAGACTCTGCTGTGTGTGCGATGAATTTGTGACAAGTGATATAATAAAGGGTCAACCAAAACCTGCACATCCTTGAAACAAAAGATCTGTTGGAAGAATCATCGCTGCTCGGGAGATTATATAAAAGAATCCGAGGGCTTTGGCCAGGCTATCGCTGTGAACGGCAAGCGCTATGGCTCGATGATAACCGACTTCCTGAATTGGTGTTAAACCATTCATCCCATATTTTATATGAACCAACCACCGACATCGTGCGATTCGACCCCGTTAGACTTTTTATCGTGGAGCTTTCTAAAACCGCAGATGTGTACAAATAAACCACATACAACAGCGGTCCTCAAAGCCAATAAAACCCATTCAATCGGTCGAATTCCGCCATGATATATACGTCAGATGCAGAGAAGCCGGTGCTCGATTCCACACATAATGGCGCCAATAGGTCTCTCCAACACATACAAATTTCGATTTTATTTCACACGCACACACTTTGTTTTATATAAATTCGAAGTCAGGAAATGCTTAATGAAAGACCCTGTAGTTCGAACACAATTCTAATTGAATAAAACAATAGTTTCATCAAAATAACAGATGAATTATTATTTTATTTAACTTGTGAAACAGAGGGATGGATAATCTCTCACAGGGAACCACTGCGGTGTTTACTTGTTCCAAAAATATTTAAAAGTGTTTATTCTTCTTCAGGGGGTTTGGAAATAATTTGTTAATCATACAAAACAAAAGAGTGTTTATTAATCGTCCAAGAACACTTTTAACACTTTCGCGGAATCACTTCAATATTGCGACGCAACTTTGGCTGAGAATATATCCACAAAACAGGAGGTTGTTCTAATATATTAACGCTTTAAGAGGTGGCAGTATTAAAAAATAGTAGAAGATTCTTGAGTCCTCTGCAAAAGCGCCCATAACCTAAACAGCAATACAAACCACCTATAAAACCACCACCCTGTTAGGCTAATATACAAAAGGGCTCTCAAAAATTTCATTATCGTTTCCGTGAAATGTTGTTAAGGAAAATAGTGTTAAACCCTAAACGCTCTACCCATTACAAAGGAAAACATATCGTGTTTCCTTGTTTTTGTTTAGTCATACACTCGTTCCTGCTGTTGTACGGTGTGAGTCAAAAGTTCAAGAGTTTAGTAGTGCAAAAATTCTTACTTCCCATGTGAGTCCACATGCATGTGTGTGCATGCCCGTGCATGTATGTAAGCATGCAAGTGCATGAGTTTGATGGAAAAATAAATAGCTCGAGTACGTTTAGACATGCACAAACATGGCCTGATGATTTTGCTCAGTTGGTTGTTTGTTTTGTAAAACTTAAACTGTCTTTTTTTTGCCGCACATCTTTGCAGTGCGAGGAGGTCTCTACGGTAGCATTAGTGCTGCCAAATAAGTCACTGATATTATAACAACTATAAACTGATTGTTGCCGTTAGTTTTAGCACATGCTAGCGCATGTATATGAATGTGTACGTGTATGTGTGGACGTACTGCAGCATGCGAGCAGTGCTCTCGGTTCAGTTGTCATCTCTCAAAAGGATTTTCTTCGCAAATACTTTCGCAGCGGAATTGTAAAAGTTACGAGTGTGAAGATACACATCAAATGTTGAGCTCATGCCAGTTCAAATTGCTCGTAATTCTTGCAATTTCCAATATTTTTTTTTTAATTCTCCTCGCACAAGTGTGAGTTGAAATGTGTCTATTTATTATTCTCGTACTTGCATCATGTTGCATGAGTTGTTAAACTAGCAACAATGTGTGTGTTGTGTGTGTTTACATCAATAGTTGTTGTGCCTTCAGTTCGTGGTGTCGGGTATTGTTTTCAATATTTTATGCATCCAAAAAAAAAAGTCATATTTTTTTTATTTTATCTTCTTGCCTGCTTGAAAGTTGCTAAAAGTTTTATGAGTTTTTGTTTAGTTTATGCGGTTGCCTTGAATTGTTTACAACTACTTCACAGCGAAACTTCATTTGTCATGCTGCACCGTGGCAACCTCAGAATGACATATTCTGCTGGTCGTGTTCTGGCGTAAAAGTACGAAATGGATTTGATTTTCTTCCATCGTCAAATGTTACATTCAATGATGTCAAAACCATTGCGAACATGACACACATACTCGCACGTTAAATGAAACTTTGTAATCAATTTGGCTTTAACAGAAGCAACCCAATTAACAAGTTTTTTCTCTTGCTGTTGCCACTTCAAAGAAGAGTACATACAAGTCGTTGTTTCGTATTTGACTTGGAAAGTTGAATCTCTTTATGCTTTTAGAATAAACTTAGAAAGTTCGATTTCATTATTTTATATTAGAAGATATTGGCAGCCTGGAAACTCTGATACAACCAATTTAGACGTTTTCTTGGAAATAAATAACAGTAGCAGGGGGATTCAAACTGTAGTCGTAAAGTCATAAAATAATAGCACGAAAAAATATGACCGTTGTAAACACCCCGCCATAAATTTGTGTGCCATTTCGAAGAAATATTCAAATATCAAAAAAATGAGACGACCGAAAATAATAATTACACTGTGCGTCAGCAAAAAAAAACATCTCCAATAAATATCTGTAATCTAAGTCGCAGAGTGACTTGTGTAGATCATTTCGTGTATTCTATAATTTCAACTACACCCTTAAAATCGAGACCTAAAACACGAATTATTTTGCGAAATAATTTTAAATTTTGAAGACTTTTTACTGATTTCAAAATTTTCAACAATTAAAAAAAAAGGACAAAAAAGGCTTCCAAAAGGAACGAAGTGAATGACAATTAACAAAATGGTGACCGGTCAAACATTTTTTTTTAATTTTATAGGCTGATTGTTTGAATTTTTTTTTTAAGAAACAATATTTTCAACTAAAATAAATTCAGAACTATTTTGCTTCATTTCAAAGTGAAATTAAATATAAAAAAATCAACAAAAATTAACGATATTGAAAGACAACCGAAAATTTTGTGAATAAATCGTCAATATTGAAGAGTTTATCATGGAAGACCGGGCCTTTAATGATGCATAAATTCAGGGAAGGATATGGGCCATTTATTTGATAACATTTCTATACGCAGCCCCTTAAAAAATTAAATTTAAATTGTTGAAGCATTTTGACAATATGACGCAATAGCACACCGTGTGAATATCCCAAATATTTTGCAAAGTTTGCAAATATATTTGCTTTCCACCGAATATCTTTTCTACAACTCAAGAACTGAATTTCTTTAAATTAATTAAAAACATTTTTTTTTTTTAACTTTTATATGTTGTGGCTTAAATTTATTTTTAAAATTTCCCTGATTAAACAATTCTAGAAAAGCGTCCAACCAAAAAAATCTAATCCAACAACTTGAATATTTCAGAAAATGCAAAAAAAAAATAAAATAATAACACAAGAAATGCCAACAACACCAACAAATTCCGATACAAGCAGCAAAAATGCCAACTATTTAAACAATTTTAAATTCACATTAACTTCTGGGCGAAATGAAAATGGGATGAGCGTCAATTAGCAGAGGAATTCGAAAGCAAATATTAAAAAAAAATTATTTTTTTTTTTTAATGAAGAAGTAAAAAACTGGAAATTCTAATAAAAATCGATTAAGAACCAACTAGAAACAGCTGCAAAGAATTGTTGCATAACCGACAACAAAAGCAACAAATATGAAGGGAATAAATTTACTTAGACATACTAAAAAAAAATAAGACAGAAAAAAGCAACAACAACAACAACAACAACCTGCATGACACCACTTTAAAGCCACCAGAAGAAGTTCAAACAACAGCGGTGACAATATAAACAACAACTACCAACTTTTCAAAGTTATTCACTTAACTATTTGGGAATTGGTGTAAGAGTGTGTATGTGTGCGTTAGAATGTGTGAGTGTGAAAGTTTGCTTGTTCATAACCAGCATTTCATGTCAAATAACACACATTAAATGGAAACTACAAAATGCGTTCTCTTGCATGCACATGATGCTCCCAATAGAGCTGAAATAATGTCCGGAATGTTAAGCTGGAATACTTTATACGAGGCCAGTTCTAACGGCAACAGTGCGGATTAGAAAATTGCGGTTAATCTTTGGTGTAATGATTTAATAATTCTTAGCTTAAATAGTTTTAAAACTTAGAGGCGGGCAAAAAAAATGGCCAGAGAAACAACATTTTATATATAAACATTCCACTTGCACACATTTGTGGTACACTTTTAAATATCTTATCCTTCGCCAATATTGATGAAACTGAAATGACTTAAAAGCTTTTTTTATGCAGATGAGCACAATTTAAATTTAATTATTTTGTTAGTACAAAATTAAGAAAATAAGGAGTGAAATGGCTAATGCAAACTCAATTTCCTACATTACCGACTGCTCTCCATGACTCCAGCACAATACAGAGTATTAGAAGAGCTCGTCTTCGGACAGCTGGTTATAAGCAATAGAATCCTGGCGTTGTTAAAACTATTTTCTTGAAAAAATTATATATGAAACAACTGTCGTAAAAAATATATTTTTAAAAGCTTTCGAATTGGATCTTAAAAAACGACGCTTAACATTTAGAGTTATTTTTCAAGAGCTTTTAAACTTGATTTAAAAAAACGAGGATTAAAATATGGAGAAAGTATGAAATCTCGAAGTCGATTGAATGAAGTGTATTCAATTCACTATTGAAAGATAATTTCATGTGAATATTGAGCGCGCTTACGCTGGGTCCATTTTTAGCATACCCTCTCTCAAACATATCGGGCAGTATTTCACGAATAAATTCTTCGGCTTCCAAGGTATAAACCGCTGCCGGATTGAGCCCAAAAATATGAGCTCCAACGTACGCCCACAAAATATTATCTAAAAAACGTTAAATCGTCCAATTTAAGCGGCCAATTGACGGGCTTCAAACGTGCGACAAACTGTTCTTTGAACTCGCCTCTCATCTGAGCCACTGTCTTGCCTGCTGTGAGCCAAGTGATACCGCTTTGGTGTTACCACATGTCAGCCTAGTCCAGGTCTTTCATTTTAGGAAAAAAATTCGTAATTGTCACAAGGCAGCAACTCGCCATTCGTAGTCCCGTTTCTGCCTTCGACATCTTTGAAAAAGTACGGTCTAATGAGACCACCGTTCCATAATCCACAACAAACAGGTGTGTTTTCATAATACACTCCCACTTTTAGCAACGCTTCCGGGTTGCTCTTCACAACAAATACGGAAATTTCGGCCTGTCCACTAGTCCATTCAGCCATAAACGAGCTTTGTCGCTAAAAACAACTTCTAGATTAAAAAAGGAGTTAGAATTTTAATAATAACATTCAAAAATTTGCAAATTATCGACAAAACTGATCATGTTTAAGAGCAACAGCTGTTATAACAAAAACAGTGTTGCCAAACAGAAAAAGAAGCTGCAAAGAGTCATACTCGACATCACATCAACCAACTTTCAATACCTCCAGGACTGCAGATACGACAGGCTTAAAATGCTTATTTACAGCAGCAGTTTATATTGGCCTCTTGGATTGGCCGCATTCCATACTGCCAACTAAAATCAATATCAGCTAATGCGAAAGTATTTAAACCAATTGGAGCTCTCCGCACTCCTCAATACAGTTCAATAACAAATTCAACATACTTTCTTCTTCTTCTTCTCGAAAGTGCTTTCGAGAACGAAAATGCAACAACACAAACAGTACACGTTAAGTCAATTAAATGTTGCTTCCGCAGTGTGAATGTTACAAGGCAACACGTATCCCTCTTCTTGCATGATGAACGAGGCAGCAGCGGTTGGAAAAGAAAGCACAGCAAAAAAAAATAAAAAATAGAAACCAACAACATTAAAATCATGAGTGGAAGTTGAAGTACGACCAAGACCATGAATAGTAAATGGCCGAGAACATGTCTCTGACTAAAAGTTTAGATGATGGCTCGTAGCAAATGGTATCATACCGAAGTGGATGCTGTGGAATGGCATGAAACTACACGTCGCTCGTATTGTGAGATCATGTTTAACAAGAGAACACATGACAACTGTAACACCGACAACGATACTGATAAACGGCAACAGCAACGGCATCATCCACACATCGCACCATCTCGTCATCACAATCAACAGACAGACAATCTTACAAACAATCCCAGCTCGGACACACATACACACACACATGCACAGCCCATGCAGTCAAGTGTTGATTGTGATGGCGATGGCGATGGGAACGGAGTGTTTATTACGCACATACCGCAAATTATTCTGGGCTTTTATAATTTTTCCTTCTAATAGAATTTTCATTTCTATTAAAGCAGTTAAGAGACAGAGAGAGAGACAGTGCGGTTGTGTTTGAAAATACTTCGGACCGCAACAAATATCTGCTGCATGTTGTTTGTTGTCTTTGGCTAAGGGACGGATTTAATGAAAAACTTCTCTCGAATAATTGCTACGCCAGAAGTATTAATGCGAGTGGTGCCGTTAAAATCACTTTAAAGGAACGTGCAATTTTTAAGTATCATCATTTCAGTTGCTGCAACTCGCATGTGGACTTGATAAGTTCTTGGCTATTGAAATGCTGAAGCAAGTGCTTCTGCTTTGATGTGTTTATCAGCAATCAGAAGACGTGCATAATAAACGGATGGAGTTGTTGGAAAATAAATTAATAAAATAAAGATTTGATCCACAAAAAAAATTACTTGAAAATATCTGTGATCGGCAAATAGCAACAGCCGTATCTTTAGATTAAAATAATCTCCTAAATTAGAAAACTTTTGATTCCGAATGTCTGCGATGTTTGGAATATTTGGAATCGGGCTGGGTTTCCCCTGATATTTAGCCTTCAACATATGTATATAGTATAGAGACAGCCATTAGGGTGTTCAAGCTAACACAGATTGTATATTGGCAGCAATGAGGGTGTTCAAGCTGTCAAGCGACTAATTAATCGATTAATTCAAAATAGCTTATTTTTTTATTAGCGATTAATTTTAGATATTGTTTTTATTTGGACATGCATTCAGGGTATGAATGAAGGAACTAAAAAACATGTCCTGTATTGCAGGCTTTAGTAAAGATTCTGCTACTCTAAATATTTTATAAATAATTTCATGCATTTCTTACTATATTATAAATTAAAATACAAAAACATGACAAATATACCCAGGCATAATAAAAAAGTTATTAAAAATATAATTATTCAACTTAAACAGCAGAGCACAACAGCTGTTTTCAAAAGCCGCTGCACTTTCCTCATCAGTATTCATGTGTATTTTTGCTTATCATCACTTATTAGGCAATTCAAATAAATGTGAAAGCAATTCTTAAATAACAATCTATTATGAAACATAATTTATTATGAAACAGAATACGAGAATTGTATCGAAACGATAGCAATACACTTTCAATTCCTGTGTTGCCGTTGGCTTTTTTTTAATGTCTTAATCGCTGCATCTTCGTTCCATTTCGATTTCATCTAAAGTTATTTGGTATTTTTTAATTAAAAGAAATTCTTCTCTCTTATATAACAGATTTTATAAAATAAAACAGAATACGAGAATTGTTTCGAAACGATGGTAACACACTTTCAATCCCTGTGTTATTCTTTTCATGCTGCGTCTTCGTTCCATTTCTACTTCAGCTAAAGTTATTTGCTTCTCATATTTTTATTACATTAAAAAAAATATATAAATTCTTTAAAATTGTTTTTTGTTGCCGATTGTATTTTTTAATTAAAAGAAATTCTTCTTCTTTATTTGCAGATTAAATTGCTCGTAACAACCAACTACTGTTTAAAGGATAATTTTAAGGTAAGACATCCTTTATTGCTAATAAAACTAAATATTCATATAATTGTTGTGGGTTAAGTTAATCTTTGTGCCTGGTTTTTGTTGCTGCTAAAGCAAAGACATGAGTAAATTTTTAATTATTAAAAAAGTATTCAAATTCTTATGCCGTTATAAAATTTATGTCCTCTATTTTGAGAATTTTTCTCAGAGGTTGAGAGCGTTTCAAATTTTATGGTTGATGATTTAATTATGTGTTGCTTTAAACATCAAACAATTTAATCAATATTATTTGCAAATCTTTTTGTATCAAATAAACCAGATTAGAAAGTGAGACATCCAATTTCTATAACATCAATTCGATTAAAACTTAAAGCATCTAAACCCGTACTTCCCCCTTAACTTGAGCTGTAATTCTGATGTTAATAGTCGCCTCATTGTTTGCCGAATAATTTTCTGTAACTGACAAACACCGCAATTAATTTTATAAATTATACAAAATAAATTTACTTTCATATTTGCACAACAAATTACTTGCAAACTTTCAATTGAATTGTTGCTTCACTTGCTCCAGACGAAGACTATTTAATATTATATTTACCAACATGACACCGTTTCCATGGAATCGTTATGCAATATATTGAACAAGAAAAATAATTTTTGGGTTGGTTTTAAGTAAAATTTATAAAATGCAACCTTGTTTTTGCCTGCTTTGTTAGTTTCCCTCTTTAAAATTTCCAAAAATCGGAAAATTATTGAAAAAATTGAGTGCTCATCAGATCTCCACGTTTTGAGGTCTTAGGAAGTATCCCTATCCCACCTAGCCCGTCACTATGGCTCTGTATGTATGTGTGTGGAAGTATGTGGCCCGCTTATAACTTTGGAATGGCTTGACCGAACTAAACGAAATCGAAAAAGGAGTCCTCAACTTAGATATCCTGTCAACGTGAACCGTTTCGAACCGGTAAATGTCAAGACTTCTCAAAAAAACTATAAAAAATACAATTTTCAAGTGTTTTATTTTAATAACTTTCCAATTGCTTCACTGATCGATTTTACAAACCAATCAGCTCTTGAAATTTATAAAACTCGATTATCGTAAACCGGGTCCAAATCGGTTAATCCATTCGTGACTCGTAAACGAAAAAATTCGAAAAAAAATCATTTTATTGAAAAACTTCGAAATAATATATGTTCTCAATTAGTGTTCCCAAGTTGTTTAAAGGAATCAAAAGAATAGCGTTCCTAAACTTAATTTTCCTGTAAATGGAAAATTATTCGAATCGGTACATTTCAAACGTTCTTCAAAAAACTTTTAATAATATAATAACTTTTCAGTAGCTTCACCAATTTAATCTTAAAATAAGTTATCGCCTTAAGTTGGCAATCCCCTTTGATCACCGGTCCAAATCGGTTAATCAGTTCGTGAGATATCGTAACCGTAAAAATTAAAAAAAGTGATATTTTTTAACTCCGAAATTACTATTGTTCTCTAATTCTTTTACAGTAATCAAAACAGAAGCGTTCCTAAACTTAGTTTTCCTGTAAATCTTAACCGCTTCGAACCGGTACGTTTTAAGATAGTTCAAAATATTAGAAAATCTTAGAAAATATCGTTTTTCAAAGTTATATTTTTTTAAAATAAATTTTCAGCGGCTTCACCGATCCATAAAACCAACAAGAAACCACGGTGATCCCCCAAAACGGGTCAAGATCGGTTAATCCGTTTGTAAACGAAAAAGTTCAAAAAGGCGATTTTTTAAAACTCCGAAATTATATATCTGATCAGTTAGTGGTCATAATTCTTTTATAGTAATTGGAAATCAATCACCGCTTATCACGTAGCAATCGATGGATTTGAAAATGAAAATAATAGAGTTTTAGCTCGAAGAGCTCAAAAGCATGGCAGAGCACCGAAACCCAGTTACGACAACTTTGCGGGTAAAATTAGCGGGAATTTAAAAAGATGGTCTTCAGGATCAACCGTTTTCCATGTTTTTCTCTACGAAGTTAAGTGCTGCCAAGTTGTATATTGGAAACAGCTGATAATGTTTGAAGACTGAACGGAAAAATGCGCTACTTCAAATATATTTCTTTCAAAATCTGCATGATTTTATACGAAATTTTTCCATACTTTTTACATTTAAATTTGCAAAATGTCAAACAATTCTAATTTCAAACTGCAAAGCAAATGTTTTTTTTGTTTATACAAACAAAAACAGCTGCAGTACAGTCTGTGCATTAAGTATTGTAAAAAGTGGAATAAAACATTTCAACAAGTGCACCGATTTCTACGAGAGATTTAATTTTTTGTGATTAAATTTAATTGAATTTATTAAGTTCCCAGAGTGAACGCAAAATAATATGTTTATGGCTTTATCGCTAAAACCAGGATTCAACCTTCAGTGTAAAACACTATAACGAATACATTTTCATGAAAGATCCCATTTATTTTAGTATGACAATACTTGCGTAGTACAGACTCAAAATGCAGTCGAAGTGGAAACAGTGTAAATTAGTGCAATAATAATAATAAGTCTACAGACGAATTTCCTGAAACTAAAATGTTTATAATACTTTTAATAATAATAACAGTAGCAATTACAATAACAATAACAATATGTAGTTATTTGTAACGAATACACCGACCACATTTTCGTATTATTGTTCTAATGCCGTCGATTGTGTATTTTAAGCCAACCATGGATACACAGAGAAAAATTTACTCGAAAAGTCGTAGTACTTTCAGTGTTGATCAGTAAAAGAATATGTTGCTCTTAATTGAGAAAATGTCACGCAACATGAAACCGTTTTAAAAGAAGATACCGTTATGTCGCAGTGCATTTTAATACCTTTCGATTGGTACCACAAGTGACTAAAAGTACGTTCACACTTGTCAAATATTTGCCCAAAAAAAAAACCCAACCACTGAAAAATAGTAAAAATATTTTGGTTCATGGAACCTAATTTCATAGGAAACTATTTAACACCTTTTCTAATGAGCAGGAGTGGCACTCAGGGGAAGAACTCTAACCCAGCAGTACATTGCTCTGGAACTGGAAAGGGAAGAGATAGTGTTAAGAGGACAGATAAAGGCAGATTAGAAGATAGAGACCAGAAAAATTTAACTTCATATTCATGATTGAGTGCGGAGTCGAACTGGGAACTCTTTAAACACTTGTCTGAATAAAGAGGGGTTTCATTAGTATTTAGTGGTCACGTTTTTTTGGTCAAGCACTTGGCAAATATGAACGTACCTTAAGCAGTGTAATTAAAACTTCATGTTAATTAAAAGTAGAATCTTTTTCGTTATCAAAATGCTACTTAAACTTTAATTAAAGGATAAGTGAAAGTCAGTTTCATCCCTCCTGGTTTCTTTCCGAAAAGTTTTTATAAAAAACCCTACTTTTAACCAACATAAAGTTCTACTAATGGCGCTGAATCCATTTAAGCTCTTACCACCGAATTCGAGGCTATGAGCGAAGCCAAAAAGACACATATTCTTGGATTAATTTAATTTGTAAAATTTAAAAAATTTACAGATACTACACTTTTGTAAAAAATGAAAATTTTTAGTCCCAAATATTTCCTTTCAAATAAACTAAAAAATTTTTTTTTTTGTACGAGAATTTGTTTGGGATATTAACAAAATAAACTGAATGAAATCGGTGAATTCGGGGAACTTATCAAAATTTTGAATATGACAAAATTTGGCCGAAACACTTTAAGTCGTTTTTTTACCGAATGTCATTCAAAGCGAGAGGGCCGGTCGTGTGTCTAATTCTCTCTCGGTTTGACATGAAATTATCCGTCTGATTTCAATAAAAGAAAGTCATCTGATAAAATATATTTTATATTGCATCGACTTATACAATAAGACCCTGGCATACTTGCCATCCCCTTCACCCACTACTCAGGGTTCGTGCACTGATAACTTATTGCGAACTTTTTCGTCGTTCACAAACGGATTAACCGATTTTGACCTTTTGTGACGATCGACGTGCTTTTCTATTGGTTTTAGGGATCGATCAAGCCACTGAAAATTTGTTCTAAAAATATCACTTTAAAAAAGACTTTTCTTTTAAAGTTTTTCCAATTTTTTTTGAGATATCTTGAAATTTACCGATTCGAAACGGCTCAAATTCATAGGGAATATAAGTTTAGGAACGTCCTTCTGTCCTTATTTTATAATAGAACCGAGAACACTAACTTTTTTCGAATTTTTCAAGAACCGCCTAACCGATATCTCACAAACCGATTAACCAATTTTCAACAATGCCACCCCCTTCACCCGCTACTCAGGGTTTATGCCGTGAGTAGCGGTACCAGTAAAAAAAAAATCTAAAACTTTTGCCTGAACACTCATCTTCAGTTACTTCAAATACTTTTGGCTCCACTGTGCCATTAAAACACACTTGAGAACAGAAAATTTGAAATTGTGAAATGAAAACCTGTTCTCTGCATACAACCAAAAGAAAGAAAAATCTTCCAATTTATGAATTGATTATGTGGAAAATTATTATATTTGTAATGCCACATGACTAGACTTTAAGATAGAATTTTACGTGCATATCAGTATGAATGGCTCGTAGCACAAGGCAATTAGTGTGAGTGAGTGTGTGTGTGTGTGTGTGTGTGTGACATGCCAATTGGGCAGAAGTTGGGTAGGGGTATAAAAGATAAGACAAACATTGATTTTAAATTAAAATAATTAGAATTTTCAATCGAATTGATAATGATGCTGTTGTAATGAATGAACACGGCATGTAAACTGGTATGGTAATGGCTGCAGGTGTGTGTGCGTGTATGTGTGTGTGCCTGTTATCGTTACAAATTTCATTACATTAATTAATAACATCATTAAATGATCTAGCAACGTAAACGAGGGCTGTTTAATAATTATTAAATACCAAAGAAATCGGCATTGAAAAACTCCCATTTAGTTTAAAAAGAAAAATTCGTAAATTTTCTTTAAATAAAATTGATAATAAAAAAAGTTTTCTGATATATTTTCTGTGATCCCTGCCCTCGCATTTTTCAGGTATTTTTTTTTTCTCTTTTGTGTGCTCTTTTTATTTCCTTTACTCTTTTACTTGCTTCATATTCATTCAAGTGGCTTTTTTCCAATGCATAAATTAACGCTGTAATTATGGTCAATATATCGGCGTTTTTTTATACGCTGCTGCTACTGCTGCGCTTTAGTGCCATAAAAGGCAACAAATAAAAAAAAAGAAAAAAGCTCAGCCTGCCGTTAAAAGTCAATTATCTGTAATTATGTATCGCCTGAAATGCCAAACAACAAACGAAATGACGTTTAAAGCACATTTTAAGCGAAGAGGTTGGGAAAACTTGCTGCACATAAAATTATTAACGCCCGATTTCAATTGCACATTAAGATTTTATAATTTATGGCCAACAGGTGACAACGACTTCATGCTAATGATGGATGGACTACTTTCAATGCAACAAAATGGTGCCAGTCGAGGAAGTCAAATACCTGAAAGTTTTGAAATTTTCTTGAATGTTTTTTTTTAGCATTTTGGAAAAACAATTGGCCAGTTCACAGGCTCCGACTATCGTTGTATAATAATATTATATTATATAATTTTTTTGTTACTTATTATTTAAAATTGTTTTAGAATTTGATGTGTTTTCCAAAAAGTTTTACTGAAACCAGGTATGGGAATACTCCATTTTTTAGCTCGATTTGCTAAAAATTTTCATAATCTTCTTGATGATAAAAATATGTTTAATTCATTTTCATTTGAGTTTCAAACTATTTCAATTAAAATTAATTATCTGACGTTTGACCAGTTGGCAAAACTGGAACAAATTTCTCTGATCACAAGTGCGTAAATAATGTTTTTTATTATAAACGATACGAGTGGTCTTGCGAATTGAACAATGAATTGAGAAATTGACGTCCTAACATTTTGCTCAGGGATACAAATGTTATGGGTAGAGAGTAAAATGTGTAGGGCTGGAAAAACAGAATAATCATTTTCTTTAGAAAAAATGTGGAAAACGATTGACCCTAAAGGCTGTCCCTCTAACTTCCCTCTAGTTTTAACCGATTTCGACCCGTTTTGGGGATAAACGTGGTTACCTATTGGTCGATGAAGCCACTGAAAAATAAAAAAAAATCTTTTCTTAAAATTTTCAACATTTTTTGAAATATCTTGAAATGTACCGGTTCGAATCGGCTAAAGTTCATAGTGAATAAAAGTTTAGGAACTCCCTTCTTTCGATTTTTGTAAAAGAATCCAGAACACTAACTGATCAGTTACATAATTTCGGAATAAAAAAAGGAAAAATAATTTTTGAATCTTTTACGAACCGATTAACCGATTTTAACAATGTTTCGATCGGAGAAGCTGGTGAAAAGTGATTATAAAAATATCACTCTGAAGTGTTTTTTTATATCTTAAAATGTACGGGTTCGAACAGATTCAAATTCACAGGAAATGCTCTTCAGAACGTTACCAGTTTGCTTCAATTCGGATCATGCGTTCCAAAGTATAAGACGGGAAGCTTCTCAAGACCTCAAAACGAGGAGATCTCACGAGAACTAAATATTTTTGAAACGGGATAAAACCAATTACTTCGATTTTAAAAAAATTTTTGATTTCTAAGTGGGAAGTTAATAATGGTAGGGATATGGTTAGTCTCCGGGTTTTCTAATCTAATAAAAAAAAACCTGTAAATGGGACATAATTTCAAGGATGTTTTCCAGCCTTTTCGATATGAAATTTAAGAGAAGCAAAAGATTCTCGGAGCAAATAATTTTATCAAATGAAAAAAAAAGAACTGAATACATTTTTCCATTAACACGGTCCATATTGTTCAAGAAGTGTGTTTTGAATTCGTCATACTCTCTCTTATACTGTGACCAACTGGAGGATGAGTAACATTCCCACTATTTTGCTCTCGTATTATGATAAACTACATCCCGTATTTAGTTAAATATCCAAAAGCCTGAACAGCAGGTTGAATGCAAAAATAATAATAATAATAAAAATAAAAATTTTAAAAGGAAGCATTAAGAAAAAATCGTTTTGCTCAACATGTTGCCGGGAACAACAACAACAAGTTTAAACCACAATTACTACGATCACTTTGTTGTGCCTGCAGACGATATTTGCCAACCGCATCGCACCAACAACTAACTGCCACAGAAGCCTGCGTGTGTGTAAGTAATTGTGGTTTTAGCAGCGTTACACGCTCTTGTTAATATCTTTTCCTCTCTGGCCCATCACCATCGCCATCATTATCATTATCATCATCGTCGTCTTCGTCATCGCCATCATCTCTGTCATCATATTCTCAAAGTTGTTGTGGTTCCACAGCTTATTGTAGCCTGTGGCTTTGAACGAGGCGTTGTGCTAATTGATTTTCCCGCTAAAGTTAACAATGCGTCCATTAAAAGTCATATAATTTCCCTCTTTTTTTTTATTTGTCCCTTCTCACTTACCATTTACGCTTCATCGTTTATTTTAGGTTCTCATACAACTTCTCTTATTTTTTATTTATTATTATAATTTTTTTTAATATTTTTTTTTGTGTGGCGTTAAAGTCTTGTTGTGGTTGGCTATTTTTAGGAGAAAATAATTTTTATTCAGCAGCAGTCGTTTCTTGTAATTGACTTTATTATTATTCTTTATTATATGCAATTTTTTTTCGGACAACATTAAAAATGTGTTTAAATTATTTGTTTACGCTCTTTACTTTTGTGGTAACAACATGTTAAGAAAAATGTAATTTCGAAGTCTTCTCAATTCTGGCAGTCAATTTTAGGGAATACAAGTAATTTGAAAATTATGGCACAAGTTGGAAATTAATATGAAGGGAGTGTTTGACACTTTTTCTGAAGTGTCTTGAAATATAATTGAAATGTTGAGGCTGCATCGGTGGTGGTTAAATATTAAGTTTTTTGATACGGTGTTTAGACAAACATTCGTAATTGACTCAACATTCATAAATTGTTAAGACAATTCAATTATCGGATGACAACTACACAACCAAACTGTTTATAATCATGGAGACCCAAGTTCAAATCTGGGAGGTGTTTTTAATTTCCCGCTAAGAAAAATAAATTTTTTTTAAATGTGAAAGCTGTTGGCTTTACTTTGTTAAAAAAAAAATCAAGTTCTCATAGGATCTCCACGTTTTGGAGGCTTTCCTGAGTAATTCTGATAGCCCGTCTATAACTCTGTATATATGTGAAAGAGTGTATATGGGCGAGTGTGTCAGCGTAAGTATGTGACCCGCTAATGAATTTGGAACGGTTGAACCAAATCAAACCAAACTGGTAGCGAAAAGCATACCTCAACTCAGAATTTCTGCGAATTTGAACCGATTCGAAGAAGCAGATTTCAAGATATTTGAAAAAACTTAGAAAAAAAGTATTTTTCAAAGTGTTTTTTTTTATAACTTTTAAACGACATCACCGATCGGTTGCACAAACCAATCAGCTCTTGAAATTTATAAACCATCGCAAACCGGGTCGAAATTGGTTTAGTCATACGTAAAAAAGTGTGAACAAGAAATTCCAGAAAGTAATTCAATTTGAGAAATTCCAAAATTGTTATAACTGATCCGTTATTGATCTCGATTATTTTGCAGTCAATCAGCGCTTACCACTTCAGAATCAGCTGATTAGAAAATTTAAATTTAAAAAAATAAATTGCCCATGGCAGATTTGAACTTAAAGCCTGTTAAATAATTAAGTTAGTATAGGATGTTTTTTATAGAGTGATACAACTTTGAGTTGGCATCACTGCTTTATTTGACCACGCATTTAACAGATGACAGTTGCTTTTTGTTTAGTTTGCTTTGACATTTCATTATGGATGGACTTACACCAGAGCAACGCGTGCAAATTGTGGAAATTTTTAATCAAAATAATGGTTCTGTTCGTCAAACTTATCGTGCACTTCGTCCATTCAAAATTTTATTTTCCGATGACGCCCATTTTTGGTTCAATGGGTACGTAAACGAACAGAATTGTCGCACTTGGAGTGAGGAGAATCCACAAACTTTTGTGCACTTTATGGGCTGGCGGAGTCATTGGCCCATGTGTTTTCAAAAACGATGATGGTCAGAATGTTACTGCTTGTGAAAATTTGTGTTCCAGATTGCGCCTTGTACGCACCAGCCGTGGCAGCCACATGGCCGAAATCATATTTAAACATTAATGTCATAAAATTTTCTATCCAATAAAAGCCGTTTTATTGATATCAAGAATATATCAATATGTTTTATTAAGATTTAAACTTGTATCACTCTATAAAAAACACCCTATAGTTGTATCGTAGTCTAAGTGTGGACTACTTGAGGCCAATAGCAATTTGAAGCCTCTACATCTCTGTTTTGAGCTCTCACGAAAGTTTTTATTGAGAATAATTTAACATGTAGAACCAGCAAAAATATTTTGTCAACTGTCAAGGCCCGTTCGCAGTGTTTTCATTTGCCGCAATCGCAGCTGATCAACAATATTTTGCTGAAACGTTATTAAATTGGAGTTTTTCTACTGCACAAACACGTTTGCATGAATTTTGATTTTATGATTTATGCAACTCCAAAAAGCAAATTTTTTAAATTCTCAACGTTCTGGTTGTCAACCGCCTGAGATGTCATTGATTCGAACAATACACCCACACTCGCACACTACCCTACCAATTAGTAACATGTTGTAGTACACCCTCCTCCTACACACGCACGCATCTATTTGCCAGCCACCCCTTTTTGTGCGTATATTTTTCTTTACACATCAAAGAATTTCCGGTATGGTGGTGAAGAAGAGGAAATGTGAGTGTTTGCTGGGTGTGCAGCGACGAGTCATTGGAATGCTTCAACGTACGCATTCGTCATATGGAAGAAAACAAAAACAAAATAAAAAAAAAGTTTAAGAAATCATAAAAATAATGCGTATGTAAAAAGGATTTGTAAATGGCTGTTAAGATAAATTTTTATTTATATTTCTTTTGCGTTTCGCATTCTCTACCCCTTCTTCCACTTGTTTCAGTTTTAATTTATGTAATAGTTAAGTGGTCACCCAAACTCCTCGGCCACAGTTCGGATGGGGGTGACATGTTTTGCTACATGATGGGTGTACAGGATTATATTGTCATTAACCTCAACGCAAGAACAACGACGGTCCCCTGCATTCAACATATTTTGTATGAGGAATCTTGGAACTCTTTTTTTATATATACATATTATTATTTTTGTTGCTGGCTGGCGAGCAGCAGCAACGTGCATACCAGGAATATAAAGATATTCTTGATATTCTTCTAAAGCTCTTTGCATAATTTGTCAAGAATACACATGTGAACGACTGAGTGAACTGCGGGTCCCTGTTTCCTTTTCACATTCTTCGTGTATTTTTTTCTCTTTAGCTTTTCTTTCTTTATTATTTTACACACATTTTTTTCTTGCCTTTAAGTTGTAGTTGTTGCAACAGTGGCCGCCGCTGTTTTTACTTCATAATGAGTTGGTTGTCGTGAACTATTCATTTTATCCCCTCTATTCTATTATTATTTATTTTTTCCTATATATTATTAGTTGCATTTTTTGTTTTCCTTCGAGTATTATATCCCATTAATTCTCTTGTAGTTACTAATTATTTGAAGAATACTAGAAAACGAAGTAATTTTACTTGTATTTCTTTAGTGCGAGGGTTGTTGCAAACTATTCATAAATAATTATGGAAAATATATGGCGGGTTGTGTTGTAGGGCTGTTTGTTGTACGTGTTCATCAGCAAATAAATGCTGTTGTTTTTCTTTCTTTCTTCCTGGTTTCTTTTAATAAAAATAAAGTTTAATGTTTTTTCCCAAAACTAGGTGTGGGTCATTTTTTTAAGTACTTTATTATTGTAAATATGCACGGAAGGAATGTAGGAAAATTGTGCTTCGCGAGAATGTGGGTATTAGAAGGCGCACAATGTATTCATACTTATTAAAATCGTGTACTTAGAAAATCTAAATGTAACTACATGCAGCTGGATTTGAAAGAAAACTCTACTTGACAAAACATGTGAATATGTGTTGGATGTGACATGTGCCAACGTGGTGCAGTTGAAAAGGCTTCTCAATTTTTATACTATTCGATTTGTTTAATTAAATTTCAATGGTTTTACGTAAGTTCTATGCACCGATTCAGAAGAAAATCATTATTTTTAAGACGAGATTTTAATATTTTAATGCTGAACCAAATAAGAGATATTTTCACCGTGTGAATCCAGAGTTGGGAAATCTATATAAAGTCTGTTTTTTATAGAGTGACACAAGCTTAAATTAAAAATAAAACATAGTAATATATTTTTGATATCAATGAAACTGTCTTTATTGGATAGAAAATTTTATGACAATTAATGCTTAAACATGACTTCGGCCATGTGGCCGCCACGGCTGGCGCGTACAAGGCGCAATCTGGAACACCAATTTTCACAAACAGTAACCTTCTGACCATCGTTTTTGGGCCAATGACTCCGCCAAAAGCTTGTGGATTCTCCTCACTCCAAATGCGACAATTCTGTTCATTTACGTACCCATTCAACCAAAAATGGGCTTCATCGGATAATAAAATTTTGAATGGACGAAGTGCACGATAAGTTTGATGAACAGAAGCCTTATTTTGATCAAAAATTTGCAGAATTTGCACGCGGTGTTCTGGTGTAAGTCGATCCATAATGAAATGTCAAAGCAAACAAAACAAAAAGCAACTAGCAGCTGTTAAATGGGTGGCCAAATAAAGCAGTGATGCCAACTCAAAAGTGTATCACTCTATAAAAAACACCCTATAATATATTCTTTGCACTGAATCAGGCGCTACTAAATTTGCAAGAGAAAAAGTACAGTAACAGCTGAAAATTTTGTTAATGTAAAAGTAATTATTTACAGTGTTGACAAATTTTGCTATTTCACGCACAAACGCTTGCTCAGATCACCATTCATCTTGTCCAATCAGCTACTATTCCTTTAGTGTTACCTGCGGAGGAAAAAATACGGCCAATTCATTAATAACCAAAATTTAGGAATATATTAAGATGATGTTGGTAATTCTCCGTTATAGTGTTTTCACACTGACACGGTTTTAATAAATTCTGGTTTTAATGCTAAAACCTGGTCTTATCATGCAAAATAATTATGTAAAACCAACTTAAAAACCATTTTCAAATTGGTTTTATGAAATGCAATCTTGCTTTCGCCTACTTCTGTCCGCGCTAAATTGAGTGCTGCCTAGTTATATTGTGATACTTGGAAACAGTGTTTAAAGAATGTGCGGAAAACGCTGCATTTTTTCTCTTCAGTGTTTGCATGATTTGATACGAAATTTTTTCATACTTTTAAAATATAAATTCGCAAAATGTAAAACAATTCATATATGAAACTGCAAAGCTAATTTTTTTATTTGTTTATACAAACAAAAACAGCTGCACTACAGTTTGTCCATTAAGTATTATAAAAAGTGGAGAACTCTACCACAAGTGATCTGTTATGAAAGATTTTATTTATTGCGATGAAATTTATTGGACAAACTGTATGTTGAAACCTGAATTTATTACATCTGCAGTGTGAACGCCAAATCACATGTTTATGGTTTTAATGATAAAATCACGTTTATACAAATAAAATAAACGTGTTAACAGTTTGAAAAAAAAAAGATTAAAGAGCTTGAATATGCTCGATCAAAGTCTCTCGATCTTCTTATTGGGAAATTTCTAATTCCATATTTTGAAAGTCAAATCAGCTTGTTTTTATTAATTAATTAAAATTAAAGGCGTTGAGCAGCCAGAGCATTGTAGAGTAGATGCCAGTAACTCGCCAGCTCCAGCGAAGGGCTTTATGCAGTTACCAAAACTTTGACTTCAACAGGATTTGGTGTCATTGACGGAGATTCTATTTAACTTTCCGTATTTCTTTCCGAAATTTACAAAAGTTTTATAGTTTTCAGAGTCTTTAAAATACAAGTCATAAACAATAACTTTTCAAACCATCCACTGGGAAATAAAACAAACGGCAGAACATGTTTCGTAGCACATGGAAATACCCCATAATGAAGCCCGTAGAAACGAGTGGCTAAAAAATAGGGTGCAAAAGGGAAAATTCCTTTTGTAGGTTTTCTTTCAGTTGGTTTGTATTCTTTTTGTTTCACTGTTTTATTTTTAATTTTTTTTTAAAATTCTTTTTTGTTTGTTTGTGTGTGTGCGTTATGCTTTTACTGTGCTAGGGGAGCATGTTGTTGTATTCGGCTTTTAGCTCACAGCTCAGCTCGTAGCTGAAGTGCTCTTTACTTAGGAATCATTTGTGAATATGTGTTGGATAAATTTGCTTTGCTTTCATTTAACTCATTCATTTGGATCGTTCTTTTACTCTGTTTATTTTTATTTTCTTTATTTCGAAAGTTAAAGTCATTCTTATATTGAAACGAAACACTGTTTTCTAACGTGATTTTTGAACATTTACATGCTGCATGTTAGGGGAACTACCAGCGTTGGCATATTGTGAAGTAAGACGGTGACTATGATACCGCTGCTGCTGCTACTGCTCCTGCTGCTGTTGCTCAGGATGATGATGACGATGATGATGATGATGATGATGATGACGATGATGATGGCACTCGTACTATTGAAACACAAAAATTCATTCAAAGGGAGTAGAATAAAGTTGAACAGAAAGAAAAAGTTTACAACTTAACTCAAGTTCTTCTACAGGACATTGATCCCTTAGATACTGGAACGCCCATGCAAACGTTTCTGCCCGTGCATATGCTCCTCCATACAAACACACACACATGCTTCATAAACACATAAACAAAATCAACAGAAAATATAATTTCTAGCTTGAAAAAAGCTCTGGGATGTTCTGATTTTTTGTTTAATTTGTTTTTTTTTTTTTTTGTTTGTTTTTTGTTTTTGTTCTTATTCATCCTGCCGTTTGACAAACAACGTGTGATGTTTGCATATTTGGAATTGAAAATGTAGCCGAACTTAAAAAGGAATATGAAACCATCGATGACTACAAAGTGGCGATTTCTTTTTGAAAATTATTTTATAGCAAAAATTGCAGAATTGTTGCTGGTACTCGATGTCATTTTATCATTTCATTTGTAGCAGGTCTCTATATCTAACATGATCGATTAAAATTGTTGTCCTTCTGTGAAACTGACGCTACGTGAGAATGTGTTTTCTCTAGATCTGTAGGATAATTCACGTGCCATTCAACGGAAAGGGTAAACCATTTAGAGGTTTCAAAAAGGGTTAACCATTTAGAGGTCTGCCAAAGCTATCATCTGTTAAGTAGTTGTCATCTGCAGCGTTCTTTGTTTGAAATATTTGCCTTTTACGTGTAGGGATCGATTAATAATAATTGAAAATCGTGGAAAACTAGTCAAAACTTGTTTGTAAACTTTTCACCTCAAATTCGTCTACTTCTCGAGCACTCTGATTATGATTCTAATGAAATTATGATTCTCATGAAATTTCAAGAGATTGGAAACGTTACTTACGTCATCAGTCCAAAAATATCGCTACTCCATCTATATAAAGTTGAACTAATGCAATAGTCAAAGCAGGCAAGGCTGATTGGGTGGTTCAGCAAAAGGCCCTCAATGATTATTTTGGAAAAATAGTGTTTCTCAGCGATCAAATATTCTGGATCGAGGCAACAGTCAAAGTTAATGCATAACAACATGAGCTTTTTTGCATTATCGCATGGGAAGTTTACGAACAGCGTAATATCATGGAATGATTTTGAATCCGAAAATGCATATCGATCGATTTTCTTTTACCTTCTTTAGAATATGATTGATTTTCTCCACCTCGAAAAATTTCAATTTTATTTTTTATATTGCACTTTAATCTAAAAAAAAATTTAATTGCAATTCAGATATCAAAAGTGATTTCATTCCGACAAAATTAATCGATACAATTAAATATAAAAGTATGGCTTGCGCTAACCCAAAAATCGTTCTTAAGTACTTAAGAAAATTCAAAGAAAAAAAGTTTGGCTTAGGAATCATGAAGTTCTCGGATTCTATTTAATAATAAAATATGTGTAATTAACAACTGGCCCATGAGGATGATGAAAGTGTAGAGGACTCCGAAAACAGCTGTTTTGCTCTGCTGTGTAGTTGTATAACTGAAAACTGTTGACTTTCCCTTTTCCTTTAAAATATTCGTCATGTGCTTCTGCTAAACACTTTTCGAACAATTAGGAACCAATTCATCGATTTTCATGCCCTTAAAACGTTTTTCCGGAACTGAATAAACTTCTTAAGGATTATATAACAGGCTCTTAAGCTCAAATCTTTCATCAGGATGAATTTTCTAATATGTTTAAATTCTAATTTTATTAAGAGTAGAATTTTTGGAAAATATTTTATAATAATCAAATAAACGGATCAGTACTGATTCCGCCATATTAGCAATTTAATATAAAAAATTAAGTTTATCTAATAAAAATTCATTCCTAATGAAACAACATACGTTCGAAATTAATTTCGATAATATTCTTTAGAGAAGAATTATTTGCTGTAGGGAGTTATTTCCACCGCTATTAGCCGCACTAATACAAAAGAAAACATAAACCCCATGAGAATCGTGCAAATAAATAACAATAAAGAACGTTTGCTTAGCCCATAGAAGGCAATCCTTTTTCCCTTTATGACAACACCAACAGAAATGAACATGAAAAAATAAACGCTGTCGTGTAACGGTAGTTATGGAATCATCATCATCTTGAAAGCGATGTTCTCTTTTATTATTATTATTTGTTGTTGTTGTTGTGTTGTTGTTTTCCCCTTTTAGCAGGTACGAGCTCCTTTGGCTTGCACATGTAGTCAGTCGCTGGTATATCCCATTGAATTAAATAGATTTTCTCCAATTTTTACCTTTTCTTTTGTGAATTTTTCACTAGAGCATTTTTCTTCCTGACAACAAGAAATACAATAAATAAAAATTAAATAATCGTTGGAGGCAGTGGCAGCAAACACACTCAAAGGATAAAAGGTAACTTGTGGAAATGGTGTGGATTTTATGATAAAATATTATATCATTATAAATAATCTTTCCAAGATTGCGCTCGTTTTCAGAGCACAGAGAAGCAGCAGGCAAGTTTTGTAATTGGGGAAGTTCTTAAAAAAAAAAAAATTAAATCTCCTTCTACTTTTACATCTAATATTGGGGCTTCAGATAGAATTTTTCTGAATATTCTGTCCTATGGATCTCTTAAGTTTATGTTACTGGGAACGGCACTCAAGACATGTTCCCTTCTTAAGCAATGAATTGTGCCGTAATTACGGCGAGTTTCCGTGCTTAAGAGACACTTTATTTTTCGCGGATTTCAATAAAAACAAAACAGCAATTTTAATAAATTGAAATTACAAAATAAAGCGACGGCTTGAGCTGAACAAAAGAATAAAAACTGTGGAAATGCTCTTAAGTACGAAATTCAAAACTTTTAGGTACGAGTTGAATAAAATAAATAATAAAAAAAAGAAATGAATATATAAAAAAACAAAATAATAAAGAGAGAGAAAAAAATTTTTTAAATTTAAGAAAAATTTATGACATTACAAAAGTAATCAAGGTTGTCGTGGGGATTTGAACCCGGGTCTTTACATCTGTTTAGTATTGAAGCAAGTCTCGTATGCAATTTTCTCATAAAAATTTATACAAATCGATACTGTTTTCACATTCAACTGGATGGGAGCAATAAAATACAGTTGAACGAACACTGAATGTAAAGTGTAGCGTCTTTCGAAAACAGTGCTGTTCTACTTTGCTGTGTGAGCTAAAAATTAAATTGATGTTGAGAATATTCAAAATAAAAGTTGACTTTGAAAAAATCTTTTCACTTGTCGTAGATATTGTAGAAGTCGAAACAATTTCCTTCTCGGTCCATCTTGTTTTTAAGAACGAGGGTCCCTCAGGTATTTACTTCCACTCATGCGATGCATAGCGCCGGAATTATGAAAAGAAAGGGATAAAATTGTGAATTCAGATAGAGAAGGAGGAGAAGAGAGGGACTTTTTGATAGTTATTTTGACTGCTTCGGGGAATTTCGTTTACAGGCGCAGGGATGTGCGGTATTGCGCTCTTTAGTACAGGATGGTGTACTAAAGAGACAGTAAGTGTCATTCGACGACCAGCTATGCCTCCGTCATTGAGTCAAGCCCACAACAGTTAACAGAACCCAGCACACTGCTGCAGATAAAAAAAATTGGCCACGGAGCTCGAAGTCAATATCGAGTTCTAAGGCATCGTCTTCACGACTTCTTCCAATAGCACCCTCAGTTGAGAAGGCCTATCTTTTTGAAGCTCCATCTGTCCAATTACTTTTCATTTATGTGTCGAAGCACCATGGACGGATGCACCATTCAACAACAAGTGTGACAAATAAAATTGTTTTATAAAAATAGACGTTCCGCGCCTGCCCGCCATAACCGTCCTAATGAGGGGAGAGTCTTACTACTTCAGTGAAGTACCGACTAATTCCCGTACATAGACCAACAGCAAAGTCTATTGGAAACATAAAGACTGTCCTTGAGAATGTGCAGCAGAATCCGAAGACCTTCGCCATGCCATCACTTTCAACGGCGACCTGTGCAGGTCGATAGTTAACAACCTCTTTTCAATTGAATGGGATGATTTGGATACGAACAACATGATGTCACTTTGGAGAGATTATGAGATCTTAAATATTTTTAGAAATTTTAGTTTTGGCCAGCGGTAAATAATAATTCAATAGCGAAATTGCTGAGAAATCCTCATAGTAGGATCTCAGAAACTTTCTTTGAGAACCGTGACAATCTCTGAAAAATATCGTATTAATTTTTTTTTGTCTCCGTTGAAGTCAGTAACATTAAGAGTACGATCAATATGAAATGCTGAGTACCCGATAGAAATTAAATGTAAAAGATATTTCCTTTTTGTTTTGCAACTTTCAAAAAGATCTCATTAATGAAGGAATCCATCTCCGAAATCCATGAGACTCACGCACACCAAACGAAAACTCGTATATGAACGTGAACGTTTACAGACAAACTGATAGAATCGATTTATCATAAATTTTCTCGATTTCTATTTTCTCTTCGTTGTAAAACAACAAAAACGAGTTGCAATTTCAACTTGTTTAATGTGAAGCTCAACTGCTGATGATGATTATGACGATATTTCATAAAGGATGGATGGTTGGATGGATGGATGGATGGATAAATGTCTTGAACAACATGACATATGGAATTTTGTGTTTGCCAATACGATGATTCTCTTGCAATCCCATCACACAAGAAGATGAGTTGGAATTTGTTGGTATGCAAAATGCCTCAGAGCCCATTACGAAATACTAAAATAAGTACGAATACAAATAGAAAAGATGAGACCATACCCGTGCACACACATGCAACATACGAGTATAGCGTGTGGCATGTGGCAATAGTGGTTCTGTTTGTTCATTTCTTCTTTTAATATTTTAAGCTGTAATTAACTCCATGTGAATAAGGAAGACGAAGAACAAAAAATGAAGAAAATAAGTACAAATCAGTTTTAGAAGATTTCTAACATTCTTAGTTGTTGCTGCTGCTGTAGTTGTTTGGTGTTGTTGTTTTTGTTTTTACTGGTGTTATTTATTTCTGTTGCTGCCTGCCAGCCTGCCTGCCATTGGTTTGTTTGCTCGATTTGCAACATCTTACATGGGATGAACTTAACGAAGAACGTTGAATGTTGCCTCTCCAAATGAAACACATGAGGAGATGTGATTATATGTGATGCGATGTGATTTTTATTTACACTCGGTTGAAAGTAAAAAGTTTTTTATTTGCACAGAATTTTAATTTGTGTTCTTTCTTTTCATTTCATTCATTTTTTATTATTTTTATTATTATTTTGCAGTTGGTTCTGTGACTTCTTTACAAAATCCTTATGGTCATACATGCATGTTTTTTAACTGGGGGAGATGTTTTTTCTTTCAGAGTTCTCTTAATTTTTTATTTTTATTTCTTTGCCAGCGATTCCTTAACAAAGATTGTATGTAGTTCATTTACCCAGGATTTAAGGCATGTTGTGCATACGACTATTTATTTATAATAGAGTTGCAAAAAGAGAAAACAATTTTATGAAAATTAAAACAAAAATCTTGTGTGTAAACAAAATATAAACTTTAATTGTTTTTAAAGTGTTTGTTTTAAAAGGGACATGAAATGGAATAAATTAATAAATATTGTGCAAACTTATATATTGAAGAAGACTGTTATATTATATATAGATGGAAATTTGGAGAAAACAGTTTATAGCACGAGGAAATGATCAATGATTAAATCACTTGTCTTTTGGCGATTGGAAGTTTGAGCGGTTGCGCAATCACATGATCGAATAATTGCGCAATTACATAATCAGATGATTGGGCAATTACGCAATTAAGTGCATTTCACTTGATTGCTGGAATATCCAACTATACATATAATTACAGAGTGATTTTTTAGTAACTTTCTTTATGGCCACGCCCTTTTTGGCAGCTCGTCTTATTTCTTCTGACATATAAGGTTAAGTCTACCGTCTTAGAAACAAACAACGCTTGCAGATAATTTAATTTTATTATCAAAATTCAAAGTCGGTTAAGAAAGTGCAGCGTACGGAAAATTGTGTTCATCGACTAAACTCATCTCTGCTTTAATGGATACGTGGACAAGCGGAATTGCCGTGTTTTGTGTGAAGGACATCCACACGGATTGCAAGAACTGCTACGGCAGTCTGAAACTTCTAATTGTTTAGTGTGGATTATGGAGCTGGTGGCCGTTTTTTTTAAAGACGATGAAGGCGAGAACGATACTGTGAACGACGAGCGGAAATTCCGCACACCAAACGAAAACTCGTATGTGAACGTGACGTTCACAAACGAACTGATTACAATTGTTGTTGTTTTTTTTTTACCCAAATCAAAACAGTTGGACTTGATTGAAATGAAGTTTCAACCAGACGATGCCGCATGTTACACTGTACGCAATACAATCGCCTAATTAAGAGACCAGCTCGGTAAATTGTTTATTTGACGTTGGTGATCAGTCAAATGACCGCTTAGATTAAATATTAAATATATTTAGTGGGTCTATGTTAAAGCTCATGTCTATAGGGACAATCTTGCAACAGTTTGATGCACTCAAAGTCAATATTAAGTGCAGACGAGGTCAATATTAACATCAAATCGTCTTTGAACAGGGAATTATAAAGTCCTTTCTATGCACTCACATAGAGATTTTATAAATTGTGTATGTGTTTTTTCTTTTTTCTGTTAAAATAACACCCTTTACCATCACACAATCGGTAATTGCGCAATTACGAAATTAATTGTCAACTCACAACTAATCAATTACAACAAGTTCTTGAATTCTGCAAGCTGCAAATTTAAAATTGAGCTCAACAGAAATATTTTTACTTGGTTTTGTTTGCTAAAGGCTGGCGCATCCATTAACCCTGGCAGTCCTTTTCTATACTTGTGGCATTAAGGCCCATCTCTTAAGTGATGCATTGCAAATATCTTGTTTGAAAAAAAATATATATTTTGATTCACAGATGACGTGCAGAGAAATTTATCTCTCTTCTATAAACTTGCTGGCAACTCTGTTTTGTTGCATTGCAATAAAGTCTTCAATATCATTAAGAACCAAAATTTTAAAGCAACACGACACACAATAAAATTAACTGAAATTCTCAATGAAATGTTCTCCTTTAAAAGCAGAAAAAATAAAATTATTCTGAAAAATGTGGACATTTCCAAATTAACAACAATTACCTCACCCCGTTCCACCACAAAAAAGTTCCCATTTATCTAGCCAACTTTTATTGCAGCCTGACTTTTTTTTAATATAAAAGATTCCCATTGTAGATTGAAGTTAAATTTTCGTGCTGCAAAACATGTCCCAAACTGACATGTTAAATTTTGTTATTTTTTTCTCTCTCTTTATTGTTTAATTCTCTCTATATGGCAAATTAAAGTTAAGTTAAATTTTTTAATTTGTGAACTTAAACAAAGTTAAACCTCAAATGGCTGCAATGACTGAACATCATCACCCCAACTGCCGCATTTGGCAAAAGGGCAACATACAAAAATGTTAATGTCACTTTATGTTGCACAAATAACAAAGAGAAAGAAAAAGCAAATACAACCAACTAAAGCCACAATGATGAAAAAAAAGAAGAGAAAGAAAGAAAGTACCACCATGGGAAACTATTGCAGTCACTGAAATATTTAGTTGCAAGTTGGTGGTAATAACAACAACATTAAGTGAAGATTAACATGACTTAAAGGGTTTAATCTGTTGTGTTGTTTTTTTTTCTTCCCTTTTTGCTAAAGCAGCATGTAGATAAGTTCAACTTTGGCTTGCGGCTACAGGAAAGTTAAAGCATTATATTAAACAAAAGCTGAGGTGTTTTACCTCTTTTATTTGAAAGCAAAATGTCCTTTAGTTGCTCTGAAGCCTGTGCACCTGTTGTGCCTTTTAACAAAATTATTATAAATGAAATTATGAGTTTCATTTATTTTGGTTTAAAAAAAGATAAACAGAAATGCAAAATGTGCAGCCAATTTGAAGGTAAATTTTTTAAAGTTATATTTATTACCAAAAAAAAATTAATAATAATATAATGATGAATTTTAATTCCTGGATTTGAACTTCGGTCCTTATAAATATTAACAATTTGGAATAACTTAACTGTGGTGAATAAGTGGACAGGGAAATAATAAACAATAAAGTGAATTTGTCAGACATGTTTTTTGTTTGTTCTCTTTTCTTTTCTTTATATTCATGCGGACCCCAAGTTCAAATCTGCGAGTAAATATTTTTTTATTAATTTTTTTGTCATTTTTAGTCGGTAATAAATTTAATATTAATAAACTTACCTTCAGCTTGACTCTATATATATATATGTTTATGGATTTTTTTTTTCAATTTGTTTTTAGTTTAGATTTTAGGTGTTAAACCTTGACGGACTTTGTCCAGTGAATTGTGTTTTGTTCAAACAACACAATTTTTCACTGTTCTGCATGAGACATTTTACGCAATATTATAGTAATTTCATATATATTAAACAATTAATAATGAAAATTTTTATGTGGATAATTGAGCTCAATATTGCTACTTATTGCGATGAGCTTAATTGAGGTGTATGTCTGAACGCCGTTTAAGAAAATATATGTAAATAATTACGTATTGACATTCGCACCTTCTGATGAGACACCAAGTAGTCAGAACACTTAAACTTTTTATGTACAACTAATTTGAAAAAAAAAAATATTACACAGTAATAACACTGCTCTGCAAAAAATAACTTTTTGTCGCTCCTTTAAATAAAACTATGTGCACTATATGGATTTTGATGCGCTAAACTCGAATCCGTTTTCGGTTTTTTTTATGGGCGTGGCAATTTTTCGCCCCTAAATTACCCAGGTACGTAGACATATTTCACCGTAACTCGGGAACGAGTCATCCGATTTTAAAAAGTAAAACACCAGAAGATGTGTAACAAAAATGTTTTTATTTTGTGGAAATTGATGGACAATAATTGAGTCAGTTTTAATTTGATATCGTGCGGTTAAAGTCGGCAACATAGTTTTATTCAAAGGAATGATTTGGCTGCTGAGCAGTGTAATTATACCCCCAGATTTGAACTCGGGAATATGTGAACAGGCAAATAATTAACTTGCTTAAAGGGAATATTAACTGCACTAAAAATGTATGTCTGTTTATATTTTTCTTTTTTTCCCCCCTTATTAAAATAATTATTTTTCTCTTCACATATAAAAAGTTAGTCAATGCAATTATCGTATGACATGTACAAAACAAAATTTTTGATATTCATGTGAACTTCAAGTTCAAATCTGTGATTTTATTTATTTCTGTTTGAATTTTTAGTCAGTAATTAATTTATTATTCATAAACTTTGCTCCATTTTAGCTTGACATGTCTGTTTAGGGTTATTTGTTCTATATTTTTCACATTTTATTAGTTGAATCTTGACAGAATTTGAAAAGTGAATTGTGTTTCGCTCACTAAACACAGTTTTTAATTAAAAATTTTACTCGATAATACTTACTAATATTACTAAAAATATTAATATATTAATTATAATATTATATATTAATTATAATATTATATATTAATTATAATATTATTAAAAATATTAATCTTAAGCTTAAATATATTGTTGAATAGATATTATTAATTAAAAAGAGGTAAAAAATCAGAGAAATTAACAAATATTCCTCAATATTGAAACAATTTCATACAAGTTTATTGAACAATAATTAATTAAATATGTTTATATAAAAGTGCGCTCAATAAGGTTTCTTAGCGCGATTATCGCAATTAATATGTATGTACGAAAACCTTTTTAGTAATGTTTCTAACGGATTGGCACCCATACTTTTACGTGTGAAACAGAAGTAGTCAGAAGATGTGAAATAAAAACTCCTGTTTCAGACCTCACTTTCATATAATAATGAAACCCATTAAATTTTCAAAAATTCATTCAAAAACTTGTAAAAGTTTGTATTTGTATAACTTAAAATAAAAAGTCAAGTAGTCATGTTACCATTTTAAGTTGATAAAATAAATAATATAAAAAATATTCAAAAATAGCTTTAATAATACCTGCCTCTAACTCATCCACACAAATATTAATCTAGAACCTTGATAAACACTCATGCGGGTATGATACAATAACATAATAGATAGTTTCTAAAGCCCACATGATTATATCGTTATGTGGGTGCCGACTGTCAAAAGCTGCTCAGGTTATACACACATTCACATAAACTTTGTTAAGAAACAACATGGAAGATTTGTTGACGGTTAACAGCGCGTATAGAAAATTCAAGAGCACGTGCTACTTTTTTGTTTTTCCTCGTTTGCTGGTTGACAGTTCGGACTCATATACAAAAATAAAAGTCCCCGTTGTTTAGTTGTTGTTTATTCATGGTATTCTGGCTTATACCTATTGTTGTATCATGGGTGTGTGTGTATGTAGTAGAAACTGTTTGATAACACGTATTCCCTTTGCAAGCTTCGTACCCGTAGTAAATATTGTATTCATGCTGCCAAGAAAACAAAGTGGTTGTTTTTGTTTGAAATTTTTTATTTAAACGACGTGCTTGTCTGCTATATATAATTCTCGTTTAGTACAATGTATTTTGTGAATAAGTAGATTTGTTTTACAGTTTCAAGTTATCGCTTCTCGGCCTTATGGCTAAGATCAAAGTGTAGTATCTGTTCTTATCAGCTTAACATCTGATAGATCCTCCATCGGAGGACAACAAATGTTAAACTGATTTTTGGAAATAGACGGAGTGTTTAGGGGCTTGCTCCACCTCTGTCACGGGTTGGCCCGGTATTGCAGTACCGCCGGGATTTCGGCCCAAATAATTAATATATTTCAAAGTAAACAACTCAATGTTCTTCAATAAACAAGAAAAAAAACTTAATAGACAATTGATATAGTTTTCCTAGTGATTTTTCTTTCTAAAATTTCGCTTTTTTGTTTTAGTTTATTGAAAATTTTAAAAACGAAAAATAAACTGTATCAAGCTATCTTAAAATTCGCAAAATTTTAATTTTCTTTTAAGATAAAGAATTAATTTAAAATTAAATGCTTAAATTTAAAATTAAATTCGTCGATTCGACCTTACATGGTCGAAAAACTTATCCTTGAATAAACAAGAAGGAAAGAACCATATTTTAGAGTGATCTTTTTGTCTCCTAAAATTTAAAAAGTTATTATATTAAAAACTAAAAATAAATTGTGAAAATTTGCCGGCAATTATATAGAACCTTTAATACAAGGGTCACCATTAAATATCGCCAAATTACATAGACAAGACTTCTAAAAATAATTGTATTTTTTAGTATTTTATTTCGACTAATTAATAAAATAAAATGTAAAATAAAAACTTTTCTCTTAAAATTCGATACGAATTTAACAAAAATTCTAATTTTCTTTTAAGATGAAAAATTTAAAAAATGGTAAATAATAGTTAATGGGCTTCGTCGATTCGACGAGCAGTAAGAAGTTTTCTTAGAATTTTCTTTTCTATAATCAACACAAAAATAATCCAGTGTAAGACAATACTTTATTTTGTTATATGTGTAATATGACGTTTATTTTGCATAACTAAAATATTTTGACGAACACACAATTTCACAAAAAAATTGCCGGTAATTCAAATTTCCATTCCACCTTGGAAGTGTTTTCACTTTCGACTCGATATTCAACAAATGAAATTGATTAAATTATTTGCCCTCTCGGGCATGCAAAAATTGCCGTAGTGGACGGTATTTCACGTCCCCATGGCGGGGTATTGGTTAAAGTTTTCAACTAGCAATAATCGCACCTCAGTAGAACTTCATAGGTTACGATATCGCCTCTGCGCAAAGCTGATTCACCAACGGTAAATGTCTTCTATACATACAATAAAAAATCTAAACTCTACGAGAATTATTTAGCATAACAGCAAATATAATACACTAGCAAGGATGCCACACACGTTCAATTTATGCCTTCTTGGCGATTTTTCTTTTATCCATACGTGGTTGAAATATAAGTATTGTTCTAAGCAATTAGGAAAATCAACATGAATGTTAAGTTCGATTTAGTTAATCTAAATTTCAAATTGAATTCAATCCATTTGAATTGAATCATATCCAACAGATGCTACACTTTCATTACCAGTACTCATGAAATTTGTATCTTATCGCCGCATATCTTTTACTATTGTATTGTTCTAGTTAATCTAACTTATATTGTATTTATATAGTTAAATATATTGTATTATAAGCAAATTATTTTTAAATATCACTTTGGCTTTTGATCCAACCTGTATCTGACCATAACTTCAACAATTACTAAAGCAGAACATGGCCGAAATAGATTTGATATGAAAGAAATGTCAACAATATATGTTAAGAAAATAACGTTATAGAAACTGTTTTGATATACATGAGAAATATAATAATATCTACGTTAAAAATCTTTATTGGGCAAATATAATTTATTTTACAATATCTTTTTGATAAAAATTGCTGATACAATCTCTATTCGATAATTCACTGTTAAATCTAGTGAAAACAAAATCTGACGATTCATATAATAAAATAGACGACCTTTCAAAATCTACAGTCTGGCATGTCGGTGAAAAATACAATATGTTTAATCGCACTGACAGCGTTGCCGCCGTTATTATTTTTAACAAATATTGACGTGTGTTAAAAGTGGATAAATACATAATACTCCATCTCTTAATAAAAATAAAAAAGTAATATTATAAATTATTATAAAGTTAAGTGAAAGAATAAGTGATAGATTGCAGCAGAAGCTACCAGTTTTTAAATAATAAAACATATGGGAATATGTTATTATATATAGATAAAAAAGATTTAAAAATCTAAAAGAAAATACATAAATTAGTTGGTCTTTTATAAGTACAGAGAGTGAATCGGTGTTAAATTGTCGCATGTCCTTTTATTATTTAAATAAATCTCTTTATAGCACAAGTGTATGAGTTGAAAGGAATTGTTAACTATGATAAGATATCAAAGAAATATGATTGTCTAGTTTGGTTGCTTAATGAAGAAGTATTCCTCAAAATAAATAAATATAGATTCTATATATATATAAATATAGATTCTATATATATATAAATATGCAAAAATATAATCTACAGTTCTTTAAAATGCTTGCGTTAATATATGGGTGTTTATATGACGTATGTTTTAATATAATATAGATATTTGAAGTTCGTGCCAGCTGAATGTTAAATTAAATCGAAATCGTATAAAATATCTTTAAACTATTTCTCATACATACCCCACTGTGTGCAAACGTTTGTAATCAGTTTCTATGTGTTCGTCTATACATACAAGTACAGCCTTATAAGAGAAAAATTCATTGAATTATACATCCCAAAATCACTACTGTGGCAACGCCGATGTGTTTGCTTGACGACAAGGGTTAGTTGCTTGTAAACAAGTTTATTTTTGAAAATGTATACGAATGCGAAGAACTAACGCAAATACAAAAATAAAACACAACCACACCAAAACTGTGGAGAGTACAACAACGTGATTGTGTTGAAATATTGCAACTGGCTCGTTGGTCTAGGGGTATGATTTCCGCTTAGGGTGCGGGAGGTCCCGGGTTCAAATCCCGGACGAGCCCAAGTACATTCATATTTTTTTTACTCTTAAATAATTTATATGTTTCTAAAATATATTTCAATACTAAACAGGCATAATGTCATACATAATAACCTGTCAACGTGCCATGAAATGCTAATGAAACATTGATTTAATTTCGTTTATTCGTTAACTGATGGCAAGCAAGCGACTAAATAATGAAGCGCCATCAGTTAGCTGTAGTAGGCAGCAAGTATGAACATGACAGTACAGCATGTGTAAGTGCAGTGAGTGTGTTTGTATGAGTTAATTAATTATTTTGTATCTCTATTTTATAGTGATTTTTTTGGCGCCTCATAATAAAAATTACATTTTATGCTGCTTCACTACTCCTCGTACGGCATGAATAAAAAATGTTCAGCTTATTATGCATAATTTAATAATTTTTAACGGGTGCAACACATATAATAAATTACATTTCATTACATGGCCATACACAACCGGACACACAAAAGCATACAGCCAACCAACCAACATCCAACAGCAAGCAACCTTTTGTGGAGACCTGCTTATCCATGAGCATGACGTGCACTCTTGTGTCTGTCCGTCCATAGTTTGTGTGCTCACTCGTTCATAACTTCAACAATTTGGACGTGGTCAAATGTACATGTTTATCGCTTGTAGACAGGGAGTCGAGGGCAATTTGTGGCATTAAATTACGAGTGTTGGGCTGTGTGTTGTTGTAAAGGTATTTTTAGTTGAATTAAAAATCATACTCATACAGCGAATGGGTTGTCCTTTTCGTTGTTGTATTTCGTTTTGTTTTTAAAAAAGTCGAATTGCTCTGGTTCTAAAGAATGAATCAGTTTTTTTTTGCGACATGTTTTCGGAAACCGCTGGATGACAAACTGCAACTTTGTAAAATTGGAATTTAGTGTTGGTATCATGCCCACAATTGCATTAAAGTAAAAGGTAGAATTTCTGTTAATTGTAATTGAACGAAATGATTGGAGTCAAAATCCACGCTGATTAATTGATGTTAAAAATTTTTGACTTCTTGCAAAGAAAATTAAAAATACATATTCTCAAATTCGGAAATTTCTTAGTTTTACCACATGCTAGAAAAATCAAGTTTTCATCAAATCTCCACGTTCCGGGTTCTTGGGAAGCTTCTGTCTGAGTATGTTTGCAGGCATGTGGACCGCGTTCCCAAGAGCTCTACAAAACGTAGCATAACTCTGCTATGGCAGAAGAACATCCAAGTGAGTTGCCACGCCCCATTTCTGTGCCTGAGTGGGAATACGTCTTAACAAGTAGTGATGGCCATAGTAAATAAATAATATAAGGACTGATCTATATTTTTGTGATTATTATTAATTGTTTTTTAATGTTTTCTTTTGTTTTAGGGCTTTTTGAAATTTAAAAGTTTATTTAAGAAAATATTAAAGAGAACATATTAACAAAAAGTGGGACATTTTAATGTCATCTGAAGCCTTGAGAAAAAAATAAAACAAAAATGTGGAATAATTTGGTCATCAATCAACGACTCTGTGTTAAAAATATATTTTGGAAACAAAAAATTTTTTTGCAAAAAAATTTTTGTTTTATAAAAAAAATTTTCGTGTGCTGCTGTTGGCACAACCCAGACGCTCAATTTAAGTGGAATATCAGTGTTTCGTACACAATTTTTAGGGCTTAACAAAAACCTTTTCTGCCGTGATATTTAAATCGAATCCACTTAGTGACACTTAACCCTGGATGGTTACTGTCAGTCAAAGCGACGAAGCTCATTTGTTTGCTCAAATTCGTATCACTTGAAATTTTATTGTTGTTTCATTTATTTGAATAAATTACTTACCGAAAATGTTTTTATTTATATATACACAGAATTATTATTAAAAATTATTCGTCAATTCGAATGAAGAGTAAATTTCTGCTGATATTTTTTTTAGAATAGAATGAAAAATTTTTTACACTTTTTGATACAAAATGGCAGTATTCGGTCATTTAAAAATACAAAATTAATTTGAAATTATTAATTTCCCCTACGAAAGATGATTTCAGTTTTAAAACTCCTCCACACCGCCACTTTTTTGAAAAGGAGTATAAAAATGTTGCACTTTTTTCAGAAAAGAAAACGCCTTTAATCTACTAAAATGAAAGGTAACCATTTAGGGTTAAATGTTTAATATATTTCCTACTCATCTCTTAAATACGCACGTAAATTCTGACTTTCTTTTTCAATGACTATCCTATAGAATGAAAATTAACACATTCGGCAACAATTTCTATTATCCATGTGTTAATACACCCGCAAATATGTGTGTCTAGTTGGGCATATATTTACGTATGTATGAGTGTGCATTGGCACCATTATCTTTAATGTTAAATTCATTCGTATACCAACAACATCCAGCAGATTATATTTCAGTCAATGTGTTACAAGACATAATTTTCAGCTAAATTCATTTTAAATCTCTTTACGTACAGATAAGAACATAAAAGCCTAAGTGGCCTGGTTAAATAACCAAAAGCCTACTACAGACTGGCTCACTGGCTGTTGGTGTTTGGTGTGTTCTCATGTATGAGTACAACAGTTGTGTGGACCGCCTGTTCAGCCACAAAACCAATGCCGGCGTATACGCTCTCTCTCTGGTTAAGTAAAATTTCAATTCTGAAGAGCCATAAGAATTATTGGTTTTTATTAAATTCGAATTTTGAACATGAACGTGGCAACATAATCAATTTGGCGCCCAATAAAACATTCATAAGCTGCGTAGTACAAATGGTTTTGTGTTCTGTCGCACAGTTTTCTCTGCCGCAAAAGCTGGTACTGCTGCTGCTGCTGCAGTCAACTTTGCTGCAGACATTGTTATTGTTTTATTTTTTTCCGTTAAATTCCTATTAAATATGTACATGCACTGCAGCACATATCAACAACAACAACAGCAACAACAAACACATTTAAGAGTCCATAGTCCAGGCTTAAACGAAAATCCATTATCATCGGTATGTGGTGTACATGTAGAATAACCGACGGTACGACGAGATGTTATTTCAAAGGTATCACCATTAAACCACACCGCTTCGCATCGCATGCCTTTAATTTTTGTAATCGTAACTGGGAAAGAAGCAGTGAGAGGCGAACATGCATATTTAGAAGTCAACGAAACTGTTTTTTTTATTTTTTTTTTTGTTGGCTGGTGTAGCTTGAATAAATGCCTGTTGAAATATTCAAACAGGAATAATGGTTTGTTAATGCCTTAAAGCTTTTGTTTTAAGCGCTGCAAATTGCAAATTTTCGTACTCAATTTTAGTGGCATTTTAATGCTAATTCACCCTCCATATAAGCGAAGCGTACCTACACACGCAAACATTTTCTCATACACACAAGCACACACACACTTTTAGCGAGAGTCATTTGTTAATGTTATTTTACTAAAAGTGTTATTTATTTTTTGTCCCAAAAAAAAAAAAAAGTCATACCTGAAGTTGTTGTAGCCAAAAGTAGTCGCATTTGGTAGGCTGCTGGCTGCCATCAGCTTATAATGAGGTTCGAATATGAGGCATTTACAAATGTGAACTTTCAACACACACGACTGATTAAGATTTTGTGTCTGAGAAAATAGAATTATTTTCTAAAAGCATTCAAGAGTGCTTCTACATATGGGAACCAATTTAATGCAAATAAAAAAAAAACAGTATGTTTGTGTGTGTGTGTTTATTGTTAATATATATTTTAGATTATTTTGAATAAAACTTAAAGAATTAAAAAACAATTTGCACAAAAACTTGAAAATGTAAAGAAATCGAATTGAAAAGACTACAAGAAAAAAATTACACTAAAATCATGAGCCTCGTTTTACAGGAGAAGATTTGAAAGATAACCAACCGATTCAGGAGGCAAAATACAACAGAATGGACGAACGGACTGACTGATAACAGATGAAACACAAGTACAACATCAATAAAAAGTTTAAATACGACCGATTGGGTATTACAAACTTTAGTAGCGCAAAAACTAAGAAGACCTTTTTACTAGGGGTCTTATTAAGGACATCATGTTGTATAATTATACAACAGGATGCAACAGCACTTGGCAGCTTAAGCTCCAACTGATAGTTTTATTTTTTGTTTGCTAAAGTAATTCAATTTGTTAGTCATGAAAAGGCCATAACTCTGCAGAAAAAATAATGGATACATGTATTTATTAGGGTATTCAAACGATTAATCGACTATTTCTTGGCGGTTAATTGTTCGCATAGTCTTAAATTGATTATATATGATTAACAAATAATTCCAATATTATTTAGCGATTAATCGATTAATCGAAAACTCACTTTATCAAAGTATATGATTTTCTATGTAAAAAAAATGCTGATACGCGCACATCATATATTTATAAATGTTGAAAGATCGAAAAGAAGGTCAAGGGGTATAATGAAAGACTATAAAACTTCAGTAGAAGCAAGAAAGGAAACAGATAAATTGGATGTGCTTCACTTTCCATCTCTTCAACGCCCAAAATAAGTTGAAGAATATTTTCTAAACTCAAGTTTCATTAAATCAAATGAAATTATTCGTTTGAAACATAAACGTTCAAACTGTTTATCCTTCTTAAAAGATTATTTCAGAAAATTAACTTAAACCTTGATGCCATTTTTTTTTTCATTTAAAATGTTGTCCTTTCCTTTTTTGAAATTGTCGTGTAACTTTTTTCATAAAATATTTTCCTTCAAAATCAAATTTCTGTTCTTGTTTTCAAATCACTGAAGTAAATACAACTAAAATTATATATTAAACAGATAATAATAAATTGTTCGATTATTATTCAATTGAATTTTTATTTCTAATAACTATTCGCCAGAATAAACGATTAATACAAAACCTCGTTTTATTGAATACCCTGGTATGTAAATATTGCACGATTATTATTCAACTAAATTTTACATCAATTAATTATTCGCACGAATAATCGGTTAATAAAAGAAACTTCAATTTATTGAGTACCCCAGTATGTAAGTTTTGTTCGATTATTATTCTTTTAAATATATAACTTGGAATTATTTGCGCGAATAATCGACTAAAACAAAACGCGGATACATGAATATGTAAATTTGTTCGATTATTATTTACTTCGAATAATTATTCGCGAGAAAACTCGATTATTACAAAACACCGAATTGTTGAATGTCCTGGCATGTAAATATATTTCGATTATTATTCGATTACATACTTACTTCGGATAATTTTTCACACGAACAATCTATTAACACAAAATTCTATTGAATGAATACCCTAGTATATAAATATTGTTCGATTGTTATATGACAAACTATTTTCTTCGAATAATCATCTACGCAAATAATCGATTAATGCAAAAGTTTGATTAATTGAATACCCAAGTATGCAAATTTCGTTGCATTATTATTCGATTAAGATATTTGAGAAATTATTCTCGCAAACAATCGATTAATACAAACCTTGGATTCATATGACAAACTATTTTCTTCGAATAATCATCTACGCAAATAATCGATTAATGCAAAACTTTGATGAACTGAAAACCAAAGTATGTAAATTTCGTTCTCTTATTATTCGATTAAGATCTTTGAAAAATTATTCACGCGAATAATCGGATAATATAATCTCTTGATTCATTGAGTACTCTACAATGTAAATATTGTTCGATTATTATTCGATTAAATGTTTTATACTAATAACTACTCGCGCGAATAATCGATTAATGCAGCATCTCTATTAAATGACTACCCTACCATGTAATTACTGTTCGATTAATATTAGATTAACTACTTACTTCGAATCACTATTCACTGTTGTTCGATTATTGCTCGATTAAGATCTTTCTATTTATGTAATTATCAACGCGAATAATCGATTAATACAAACTTTTGATTCATTGATTACCCTACTATGTCAATATATTTCGATTATTATTCGATTATGTGCTTTCGTCTAATAACTATTCGCGCGAATAATCTATTAAAAGTCTCGTTTTATTGAATGCCCTAGTATGTAAGTATTGTCCGATTATAATCGATGAATGCAACATTTCGATGAATGGAATACCCTAGTATGTAAGTTTTGTTCGATTATTACTCAACTAAATTTTAACTTTATTAATTGAACACCCTATCATGTAAATATGTTCATAAATATGAATAATTATGTGTATGTTTATATATTTTTAATAAAAGTTTATTTTTCCTTCTATTTCCAGTCATCTTGTCAACTGCTATCATCTGTCTTGTGTGGTGAGTTTGAAAATTTATTACATTTTTTATATACTCATTTGAAATACTTTTCCGTCCGTCTCTTGATTATTACTTATAATTAACTGTTAAAATGTTTGCGCTATTAATGATTTTCTGCTCTTTCCCTCTTCCCCTTGTACGAAATGCTTTAATGAAAATCTCATGTTCTACTCCCCTTCCACACTCGTTGCCTTTATCGTCGTGAATGTTTTAAAGAAACGTGATTTTTTGTCGCTGCGAACACACACGTCCCAGCTAAATTTATGCATGTGTTCCGCTAAGTGACATTTTTAACATGAACATGGTTCGAGTTGCAAAAATTAAAACGAATGAAGAGAAAAAAAACATCGAATTACCATTAACAATTTAATTTTGCCGATTTGTTTCTTTAGTTTTACAAAATACGCCAAAAAGTTCGTGAGCACAAGAAATAGAAAAGCTGGAAAATGTTGATGATAAAAACGTAATAAAAAACATGTTTAAATACACTCTGTCAGCACGCATAATAGTAGATCGGAGTTAAGTTTAATAAGCGACGACACATGTAAATATATTAACTCTTTAAGTGCGAAGATGAAAACAATTTTTGTAACTGAAGTTGGAAATCGTGTCGATTCAGCTTGCAACCAGAATAGATTCAGCAAATTGCCATGTTCACTATATCATTTCTCACTGTGCATTATTCGTTTTTGCAGCATTAAAACCAGATAAGGATTATGGGAAACGGTAGAAGTTGATTTTAATTAAAAATAGTTAACAAAATACGTTGAAAAAAATGTAAAAGGTTTTTAAATACAATCAATATTCAGAAATATTGAGATATTTACTCGATTCAAAGATCATTTTGTATCCTTTAAAATTCTATTTTGAAAAGCTTCTGGTCAATTCAGAGAAAAAGAATAATATTTATTCGTAACATTAAATCTGAATCGTCAGTGAATGTTTTTTTTCATTTAATAGATAAATTATTTTGATTAAATATTCACCAACACAAATTAATAAATATATTAATTGATTCAATTAATGTATCAACCGATTTTATGAATCTGTTACTCGATTCAATTAACATGTTATACAAGTCATGTATGAATCGAATCAATTGACGCATTCCATTGCTATATGCATCGATCTAATTGATTCAATTGAAATAGTAATTGATTTAATGAAAACATTAATTAACTCAATTAATATTAAATAGCGCATCAATAAATAATTGCTTTAATTAAACTATTAATAATCATAATGAATATATTAATTGTTAATATATAGTAAATGGGCCACATGAAGTGCATTGTTAATTCGAATTAATCTGGTAATTGATTCAATTAATATCATAAAAGACTCAATTTTAATATAGACTATTCTATTGATATTGTGATTGATCAGAATGATAAATCAATAAACAGTGATTCAATTGATGTAACAATTGATTTAATTTATATTTTAATGGAATAAATATAAATACATTAAATGTCACATTAATTATTTATCTATTATATTAATCTAATAGTACAATTAATACATTCATTGTTAATATACTCATATTTGGTTCAGATAAAATACCTTAATTAATTCAATTATTCTGGCAACTGATTCAATTAATGCAACAAATTATTTTATTGTTTATGAATTGATTCAATTGATGCATTCAATATTTTAATTTGATTAGTTTTTTATATTGATCGATTCAGTTAATGAATTAATTGTTCCCAATGGGTTGAATTAATATGATTTTATTTATATATTAATCATATTATTAATCAATTTATAAGCTGACGTATCAATTAAGTAATTGATTCAATTAATTTGTGTTTATATCAGCTATATATTTATTGGTTCATTGATATGTGAATTGATTTAACTGATGCTGTAATTTTGATACATTAACAAAATGAATTGATGAATTCAATTACTATGTATTAAATAATTCATACAGCAATTGATTTAATTAATATATAAATTGACTTAATTAAGAAATTGTTTATGGTAATCTATTGCTCAAATTAATATACTCATATATTTAATTAAAACATTTATTGATTCAAGTAATATATTATAATTGCTTAACATAAGATGCGTTCATTGATTCAATTAATTTTGTAATTCTTTCAATTAACGTATTAATTGACTTAGTAAAATAACTAATTGAATTAGTTGGTTATGATTGCTTTACATCAAATATATTAATCGATTTTATTAATCTAATAATCTTTGCAATTAATGTATTAATTGACGCAATTAAAGTTCCAAAACAGACTTTATTCAGTCCTGATATTTCCCTATTAATATTTGCAATTGTTAAAGAATCTATTCATTATTTTAAAGTCTGTTTCAAATATATTCAACATCTTGATTTTCTTGCCATAAACGACGGTAGTTAATTTTACGGCTCTGAAAATCTCACACATATTTTGAGCATAAATTTCTATGAAAATTTAAATTGGAAAGAAAACAAAACAAAACCAAAAAATTTTATATTTATTTAGTACCCCAACACAATAAATGTTTTTATGTAGAAAAACTGATTTGAGCACTTAAACACGTACGCACCACAATCGGCTGCTGAAACCTCAAACTCCTTTATGTTGGCCTAGTAAAGCGGCAGCAGTAACGACAGCAGATTCATTTCCATGCGACTACACTTTGATTCATGCAACTACTTGCGAACAAAAGAAATGGAAAATATGAATGGTCGGGCATTATTACAGCAGGAGAAAGAAAACGCAAGAAGGATGATGATGATGATGTGGAAAAGGAAATATTAGATCAGGAAAGTGTTGGTGGGGGTGTGAGAAGGAAATTAAAGGCAAAGTTGCAAGAATAAAATATGTTAATTTATACAATTGAATATTTAAAGGTTTCTTTGCGGCACTTTTCTAAGCGCCTTGCCTTGCACACACTCCCACACCAACATACATTTCTTTTGATTTGAAGACGATGCTGTCAGCAGAGCTGAAGCCATCCATGTCTCCATGTCTCCATGTGTTGCAAGATGCAATCAAATAAATATGTTCCATAGAATCGTATTATATAATATAGAAATTATTTGCATACTTAAATGGAAAATATTATGGGAACCATATGGTTTTTGTTTTTGTAGCTCAAAAGTCGGTTATATCGAATTGCAAGGCAGCGCGTGCACTCGGGAGTGAGAATGTTCTTTAAAAGTATTTCTTATAGTTTAAAAAGAAATATAAAAGAAAATATATAGTTGGCCGTATTTAGAAAAATCTTGACTTTAGTGTTTTCTTAGTGGCGCCAATATATTTCACACGAATACATTCCGTTGCAAAAGTTTATGTTCGCCATTGACAGTGATGAACAGTCCAATGTCCTCGGATCCTGCACACTCTTACGGGCAGGTCCTGAATTTCATCGACGTAATGGTTTACTGAACCAATTCACTCAAATTGATCCATCACATTGCGATTAGTCCTTTAGTATGACGATTGTAGAGACCACGAAATAGGGGTCGTATGTTGCCCTTATAGAACACCTACTTTGACAAAACATGCTCATTATTTGCATGTGCTGTTGAGTGCTGTATCCGTGCATGGTGATTTGGCAAAACAGACTCCATAACTGAAAAATAATCCGATAGAATAATTGCCAACTATTTCGACTATTCAAGAAGATGACCGCTATCAACTGTGAAAGTTCGAAAGTCTCTGCAGGAAGTTATCGATGATGTCAACTGAAAAATAAATAAGGCCACTAAAAATGTTCCCCTGAGTAGTTAAAACAACGTTAATATAATCGGCAACGGCAATTCTGAAAATGGCGATAAATTGCCATGTCTAGCAACACTATTGATGTGTGTGTTCCTTGTAACGGGTGTTTTTTAAAGAGGCATAGAACTTTGAAATGGAATATAAAAAAATAATATTTTGATTTGTCATGAAATTCACTTAATTCGAAGGATGATCTCCTAGAATCATAATTTACATATGATTTGTGGTATATGACCGCCACAGTGGGCTCGGAGGTGGTCTAATATGTTGGTCCAATTTTCGAGTACTTCTTGCGAAAGATATGTGGCGGATACTGTCCTCCAAGTGCTCAATCGATTAGCGATTTTATATGTCCCCACAGAAAATTGTATAGCGGCGTTAAATCACACGATCTTGGAGGCTAATTCATGGGTCCGAAAAGTGAAACTATGCGACTACCAAACGTTTCTTCAACAAATTAATTGTGGCACGAGGTGTGTGACATGTTGCGCCATGTGGTTCACACCACAAATCCTGTACGTCATGGCTAATCAATTGATGACCGAAAAAATCAGTAATTATGGTTCTATGGAGTTTCCCATGGACTGTAGCGTTCTGACTTAAATAATTTTTAAAAAACTATGGACCAAGGATTCCTCCTGCCCATACGACAAGAGGAAATTTTGCTGTATGTAACCGTGCCACAACACACTTTTGAGGACTATCATCACTCCAAATAGGACAGTTTTGTTTATTGACGTATCCATGGAAACAAAAACGAGACTGAACGCTAACCAAATCTCCCCTGATACGTATTTCGAACGGAACCATGATCTTCAAAATAAATTTGCAAAATTCGAAATTCTTGTTAAGGCGTTTGTCTATTCATGTTGAAGTACCAAATTTTGGCAGCTCACAAAATGCCCGCCAGTTAAATACTTCAAATTGTATACTTCTATAAAAAATCACCCTTTATATCGGATGTTTTTTATAGACTGATACAAGCTTAAATCATAATAAAACATAGTAATATATTTTTGATATCAATGCAACTGCCTTTATTGGATAGAAAATTTTATGTCATTAATGTTTAAATGTGATTTCGGCCATGTGCCCGCCACGGCTGGCGCGTACAAGGCGCAATCTGGAACACCAACTTTCACAAACAGTAACATTCTGACCATCATCGTTTTTGGAAGACATATGGGCCAATGACTCCGCCAGCCCATAAAGCGCACAAAAGCTTGTGGAATCTCCTCAGTCCAAATGCGATAATTCTATTTATTTACGTACCCATTCAACCAAAAATGGGCTTTATCGGATAATAAAATTTTGAATGGACGAAGTGCACGATCAGTTTGAGGAACAGAACCATTATTTTGATTAAAAATTTTCACAATTTGCACGCGTTGCTCTGGTGTAAGTCGATCCATAATGAAATGTCAAAGCAAAGTTAACAAAAAGCAACTATCAGCTGTTAAATGGGTGGTCAAATAAAGCAGTGATGCCAACTCAAAGTTGTATCACTCTATAAAAAACACCCTATATATCTTCTTCGCCATCGACTTGGACGATTAACAAGTTGGTGTGTGTGTGTTTCTCTTGTTTTACACTGCTTCCATCCAACTGTTAGAAAATCCGAACACGTGAAACTACGTGCCATTAGAACGTTTTAAAATTAAATTGATTTTCACTCGATCCACTTGGATTTCAATAGCAAAATCGGCAACAAAAGAAACATCAATTTATTTGTATAATTAAATTTGATATCACTTTAGTCGGTATTTGCTTAACAGTGTTCGAATAAAGAAAGCACATTGAAAAGCCACGTTAGTGGTAATTTAGCCATCCCCGACTCGAGCAGCAAAAGTGTGCTGCATCTGGAAGAAGTGTAAACACAAATAAATTCAAGGAAATAGGACATTCAACGGAAGTCAAGGAAGTACGAGGTTGTATTACACACTTGTTATCTGCATAAAATCTCTCTCTCTCTCTCCCTCTCCCTCTCTATCTCACGCACACACACAAACCACTTGCTGGTGCAAATCCATGTTGCATTTTCACTTTCCTTTTTTATATTTCCTTGCTTTGTTGCTAAAATAAAAAAATAAAAATATAAAAAAGTGGCAGAGAAAGAGGTTGTTGGCTAAAACACTACCGACCACATTCTATGTTACTTGAAAAGGAAAAGAAAGACAATAAATTTTATTTCTGGTTTTTATTTATTTTTTTTAATACTATTTTTTTTTATTTCTTTTTGTTACACTTTTGTTTGCTTCTCTGCCGTGTGATGAAATGCAGCATAAAAGAACCAGACTTCTTTCTTCTCTCAACACTTTAATTTAATTTAATTACAATTTTCTGTGTGCAAAATCTATTGAATTAAGTGCAACTGGATGTAAGTAAATGCAAGATTTAAGTTAAACTAAATAAAGGATTTTGTGCCGAGGCAAAGGAATGTGGCAGTAAACAAAGAAACAAACGAAAGATGAAATTGTATTCGAGCAGAATTTAATTAAAGTAAAAAGATGGAAATAAAAATGAAAATAAAAATAATTCGTGTGATAGAAAATGCAGGAATTTTCTTGAAATATTTTAAAATATTTTTGTTAAGTCTTAACATCTTTTTTTTTGTGTATGACAAATGTTGGTTTTGTAATATGTTTACTAAAAGAAATGTTCTTTAAGCCCCAGATAGCTTTCGGTTGGCTGCAACTTAAAAATTGTTGATTTTTAAATAATTTAAATATTTTGCTTTCAAACCGATTGCTTTCTGCATTTGGTTTTTGCATGTATTTTGCTGTTGTTGCACTTTATTTTTTATAAATTCAAAGTCGGTAAATTTTTATTATTCTTGTGTACACAATATATTTGCTTTATTTTGGATTGCCATTTCTGCATGCAACATGCCAAATATGAACGGATCAACTTAACTGGTTGAGATACAAAAACAGTTTCTTGTGAGAAAATCTGCCATAGAATTTAACAAACGGCTTCTTCTGTTGCAAAATAATCGCAGCAGTGGGATAGAACAGAATTGATTTTTACCAGTAACCTTTGCGGCCAAAAAATTTTTTTTTCTTATAACTAATCGTATTGAACTATTAATTGTTGTATTAAATTAAATTGAGATTTAATTAAGTTCTTATTGTGTTTTTGATTAAAAAGGCATGATAAATATATTCAGAAATAAGGGACAGTAACCCCCCATTCAATTATTAAACTTGCACAGCAGAGCAGAACAGCTGTTTTCGAAAGCCGCTGCACAATTCTTATATGCATATTGGCTTATCACCACTTTTAGGCGAATGTGAAGAACAATTCTCGTTCATCACAGATTTCATTATGAAATAGAATCCGAAAACCGTATCGCATCGATAGTAACACACTTTAAATCGCTGCGTTGCCGTTTCATTATTTTCTTCATGTCTTTGTTTCTGAATTTTTATAACAGTTGTACTTAAAACAAACTTTATTTGGTTTGATAAAACAGAATTCGTTCTTACCAGCTGACTTTGAGAAAAAAGAAATTTGTTTTTTCGTTTTCACTAAACATATCGAATTATTTGTTGTTGTATTAAATTCAATTGAGATTCAATTAAGTCCTGAACGTGTATTTAATTCAGAAAAGCATGATAAATATGCCGAGGCACAATTTAATTAATTTAATTATTCCACTTGTACAGCAAAGCAGAACAGCCGTTTTCGAAAGCCGCTGCAATTTACTCATCAATCATAGCACTTATTAGCTGAATCTGATAACAATTATTGTTTATATAGATTTCATTATAAAATGGAATCCGAGAACCGAATCGCATCAATGGCAACCTACTTTAAATTCCAGTGTTTCCGTTTTATTATTTTCTTCATGTCCCTATTTCTGAGTTTTGATTCCAGTTTTACTTAAAACAAACTTTATTTTGGTTTGATTATTGAATTTTTACAAATATATTATTATTATTCTTTTTATCTGAAAAAATGCTGTAAAACTACAACGGACTATTATTAAATTTGTGGTTCTAAAAATTGGTGTCGTGGTGGTATAAAAAGTACATAATATTTTCTTAGTTGGTATGCAATTAAAAACCCACTTTCCATTCACATCATCGTGTACTAAAAATCCTCTCACAGAACACTTCTTCCTCGGTACAGTAGCAAAAATTGACTTGATAATTCAAAATATATTAACGACCACAGCGGATTCTCTCTCTCTCTATCTCGCCTTTGGTCTGCATCTATCTTATAAACACTATCCCCTCAGTTTCCTAGTTCCGCCAAAACATTTTGTATCATTTAATTCTCTTAACTCCCTGCCTTTAAAAGTGCAACAGAATTGGCTCTTGAAATGCACATGCATGTTCATGTATGCAAGCATGCCCCGACTTGTGTTAAATAAAAATTTGCTATTGAAAGTCTGTAGCAGTTTTTTTTTAATGAATTTAAATACTCGTTGAGATTAAAAAGTATTTACCGCTCATTTTTTTTTTAATGTTCAAAATTGTTTAGAGATTTTATTTTATATATATTTTCGATACCTTAGAAACTAAAAACTAGCAACAACAACAACGATAACAAATTTCAATAAAACAGCAAAAAGCTTTTTATAAAATGCCGACCGACCATCAGCCAAAGCGAAAATTTGCCAGGAAAAAAACATGAAACTCATGTGCACAGTTTGTTTCATATGTCAAGGGTTTCGTGTTGTGTGCATGTGTTTTTTTCTCCCTCTCTTTTGTTTTTGTTCTTTTGTTTTCAAAACTAAATAAACTAATTTATAGTTAAATTGAATGTTAAATGTGGCTTATCAATTTTAAACGTTAAACTCCAGCGAGTCCCAAACAGTTGCGGTTGTTGGAACTGATCATTTATAGAGATGTCAACTGTCGCTGTCAACATGGCATTTGATATCGTTCTGGCGAATAATTGTGTTTAAAAGAACAATAAAATTTTAGATAATACAGAATTGTGCGATAGAAGGATATTTTGGGACACCGTGGGACTGACACTAACAGCTGATGTCACACAAATAACATTTAAAACAAAAACAACATATTTGAATTAAAATTAAATGTTATTTACGCGATCGCAGCAGGTACTACTTACTTGCGTTCTATATTTTTTCTTCTTTCCAAGAAATATTTTTCAAATAAAAACAAAATTTTAGAATTTGTTTTTGTTTCGACATCCTGAAATCGGCAGTTAATTTGGACTAACCACCGACCTTTTAATGTTGTCATGCTCTGCTAAGGAAAATCACACACTCTGACCAAAGTTTGGCGCTCCCTGTTGTAATTTTCGAAACAAAGTGCGACACCAACAACTTGTTCAACATATTTAAACTTTAAAAATTGTTACTTTATTTGGTAAATTTCTGTTTGTCTAAACAAGTGAGTTTGTTCGAGTTGTGTTTTTTTTTTAATTTTGTTTTGTTTTTTTTTATTTTAATCTTTTTTGCCATATTCATATATTTTTAAACAATAACTTTATTTTGTTTTAAATTGGTTTGATTGTAGTTTGAAATTAACATGCGACTACACGGAGTGAAACTATTTTCCTTAATGAACTCATTGTTTCGTTTAGTTATTTAGCAGAATGTGGGAAACCTGTTGAATTTGAATAGGAAAAGTGGAAAGGATTTTGGACAAACTTAGTTACTGAGAAGCTGTTGTAAATTAAGGATTATAAATTATTATATGTTTTATTATTTTCAATCGTATGGCCACTGTTTGTTTCAGTGTTTAGCTGGAAGTTTGAATTTTATGAAATGCAATGCTTTTCATATCGAGCAGAAGCTTTAAAAGGGGTAATTAAATGATGCACCAGAACACACTGTCTGTCACTCTTATGTAACAGATTTACTTTGAAATAGCCTTGAAAAATAGAATTAAAAGAAAATTTTTGCTGCAGCCTCCTTGATCCCATTCTAATCGGAATATAAAGAAGATGTACAACCAATTTTTGCTCTTGAATTTTGTTTGGACATTCTCTTCTACGTCACTGGATTAGTCAGGGAAAGTGCTTTAATGAAGTATTCAATTTGGGAGAAGTTAATTTATTGAAAAGTATTTTTAATTCAGAAAGGCTTGATAAATATTCTAAAGTTCAAGGAAAACTCAATATGAATTTTATATAATCAACTGATCTCTAATGCAGTTGTGCCAGCAGCCACATTCTAGGATTAAAATTGATATAAAAAGAATTTAAAAAAAGTCTTGTTCGGTTGCATACAGTTCTCGTATTCTTTTTCATAATAAAATTGATGGAAATAGAAACTGTTGTCACCTTCAAACAACAACAACTAATAAATGTTGATAAATAAAACTACCCATTTGTGCTGAGAATGAAAGTGTAGCGGCTTTTGAAAACACCTGTTCTGCTCTGATGTATAAGTTGAATATATAAAAATTCATGTTCACTTTCCCTTCGGCTCTAAAGTGTATCTCAAGACTTTTTGAATTGAAATTGTTTTTCGAATTGATTTTAAAAATATTTTCTCATACATTTACAAAGACTTACAAAAATCGCTGTTGTGGCTTGAATTTCATGGCGACTGTTTTGTTTTAGCTATGGTACGTTCGTTGGGTTATTTTTCTCTTCCAAATAACCCCAAAAGAAAACAGTTTGACGCTTTAAAACCGCCAATGTGAATTGCTTCTGCCCGAGAGGTCCTGTAGTAAAGCCTTAGTATCCTTTACAATGCGGGCTCTGAGTCCATCTTGTTGGAACCACAACTGTGGCCTCAAAAAATTGTGCAGCTTCGTTCGGTATTCAGCTCCATTGACTGTAACTGAGGAGTCTTTTTCAAAGAACTATGGACCGATGATGCTCTCAGACGATACACCGCACCAAACAGTTCACGAAAGCGGATGAAATTCTTGCTTAATGAACTGTTTCAGGATTCTCCGTAGCCTGTATCCTGGAATTTCGCTTGTTTGCGCGAAAACATTCAAATGGAAACAGGCACCTTGAAAAACGAGGTTAAGAATGCTGCGTCAAATTAACCGCTGATTTTTAAAATAAAATTCAACAACTTTTGATCGCTGTTCCCTTGTGTGTTGTTCCATTTTGAAATACTCAAGTTTTCTTTACGAAAATTCTGCAGCAAAACCTACAAATTATTCTTGAAGATTTATTAAACATTTAAACTCAACCCTGTTGGAAGCTGCAGAGACGTAGGAGTTTCAGCAGCCATTTTATTAAATTCCTTTGCCTGCAAATTTGTTTCAATGGAGGTGAAAAAGGATGCTGTTAAGAAGGATGTTCTTTGCATTTATGGCGTTTTCTTTTCTAGAAAACATGTAACATATTTTCACTTATTTTCTAAAAAGTGGCGGTTTGGAAAAGTTTTAAAACAGAAATTATTTTTCGTGAGGGATGTTGGATATACTTCTAATAAATTCCTTATTTTGAAATGGCAAAATGGTGCTATTTTTTTGTTAAAAAGTGTGAAAAATGTTGCATTTTTTTCTAGAAAAGAAACCGATGTCAGACAGGCCAACACCAATTAGCACAGCCGAACACTGGTGCATATCAGCTGGTTTTGATCTCGTGTTCATGACTTGACTGAGTACGGCATCAAACCTTCTGCTTTATAGTCAAAGCGTTAACTTTTACAACGCAGTTCCTTATTTTTAGCTAAAATGAGGTAATTTTGGGGCTTAACCGATTACACATAAAATTACTTTCTTCAGCAGCTGCTGCTCTAATCAAAATTATGGGCACCCATATGGTTCGCTAAGAAATCAACTTCTGATTAATATGTCGCATATATAAAGAACAGACTTATTTTTGTTCATTTTTTCGCACCACTTGGGCTCACTGTGCATAGTGGCTATGGAAATTGATGCAGCACTGTGTTCTAACTAATGCTGCGAGTATTAACGAACCATGTGAAATGTTCCGTGAAATAACAAAAATAATAAATTTCTACTTAAAATGCTAACTGACCCGCTTTAAAATAAATAACTGCGGTTTAACTAAACCGCGGTTATTAATTACCTCGAATATGTCGCTGGCTAAACCGCTGCTTTGCAATTTACGAGCAACGTGAAAGACTACGCAGCAACAAAAAAAAAAAACCCCTTCTTTTTAAGCCATAAAATAAATGAGTTTGATTTTGGGAAAATGGCAGTGCAAACGAAAATTGAATAATTTATTTTGTTCAAAATGAATTTGTTGGTTGCAAGTTTTCCTTCATTTGAGTCACGGATAGACGATGTCCTTGTTTGTGCGCTGTAATATTTACTCTTGCATTTATTGTGGCCGTTGCATGTTTTCTGCTGTCAAAAGTAACAACATCAAACTCTGCAAACTGTCATGCTGTGGAACAACCGACAATAAAACTAAAATGTTCATGTAACATTTAAAAGCGACGACTGAACGCCAACCAAAAATAAAAGCGGCAAAAAAAATTACAAAAAAAGTTTCAAAAACTTCCAACAACAAAAATTGAAGTATACGTCTAAATTGTTATTAGTTGTAAAACCTTTTTGTTGTTGTTGTTGCTGTTGCTGCTAACAGACGTCCAAAAATTGTAATGACTCTATTCCGGCCGCCGCCGCCACCAAACGAAATTTCTAAGAGGGTCGGAAAAGGTTTTTGTAAATTGTGCTGTTGACTGGCGAAGAAGGACGCCAGAGCCAGGCCTCAAACTAAGAAACACTAACATCAGCAACAACAATGGCTTATTGTCACCAAACACTAAAAATGTTGTTGCCACTGAGTTTCGTTGCCGTTTTATTTTTAACTGTCTATTCGTCTTTCTGTCTCCGTGTCTGCTCGTCTGTTTGTCTGTCTGTCTGTCTGTCTGTCTGTTTAATTTTGTTAGTAATAAAATCAGCAACACATACAGCGCGCACGGCCAAGACCAAGACCCAACACAACAGCAGCAGCCATTCATTTCATTCCATTCCAGTCATCACGGTGGCAGTTGTTTGAAAGTTTATGTCGTGTTTTATTTTTATTATTATTCTTTTTTTATGTTGTTGTTGTTGTTGGCCATTTTCAAAAATATCATTAGTTTCGTGTCTAAATAATAAAAGATAGAAGAAGAAAAAAGACTGCCGTGCGCTCGCTGCTGTTGTCGCTTTTATTACTTTTATTGCCGAGAATGTGTGTTGGGGTTGTTGTTGGTGGCGAGAAAAATTAAACAAAAATCAAAAAACACTTTTTGCATTTGGAATGTTAAAAATAATGCAAAACAATTCAATTTGCATAAAATCAGCATTTTTAGAATTTTTCCTTTGACTGTTTGTTCGTTTGTTTGTTTGTTTGTTTGAATGTTTGTTTGCTGCTGTTCGTTCACATTCATTCGAAATAATCCACCCAAACAAAAACAAAAAAAAAAACGTTAGTCTCTGACAATTCAATGTTGTTGTCATCAGTAGCAACAACAACAGCAACAATAACAACACTGTCAACAGCATGTTTTAGTACATAAAAACTTATTAAATAAATCTATTAAAACGAGCAGCAATTGCAGCAACTTTTCAATGTTGCATTTGAATGAATTGCAAAATGTTCAGTTTTGCTTTTATTGAATGTAAAATTTTTCGTTTTTTTTTTGTCGTGCTGGGTCTGTACTATTTTTGCACAGTGGGTCTTATGTCGGTCATTGCTGATTGAACTAAAACGTAACAATAACAGAAATAAAACACATTTTCAATTAGGGACAGAGCGATTTAAATTGAAATTTGAGCTTATATGGGCCTTTTCGCCCCACTGTGCCTTTGTTATAAACCGTATTGCTGAAGTTTTAGAAAATGCTTTGTTAAATGAAATATTTTAATTAAATTGTGTCGTTTTCTGTAACGTTCTTGCACCGACAATCGTTTGCTCGTTCCTCACAAAGATTTTTCAAACTCAACTTTGTGTCATTTATTAATTGCGTTTTAATATTCAAAGTTGTAAAACAATAAATTATTGCAAACACCAGCAGAGATGAAGGCGTTCTTTTTTCTTTTTATCTTCAATTAGAAACTCAACAATAACAAAATTAACAACAAACAACTTCAAATCGTGTTTCAGTTGAGCTCACGTGGTGTTGACAATTAATTAATGGAAAATGAAAATATTGAAACTAGACAAATTTAGCAAAATATTACCCGGCAAATGGTCTTGTAAATGGTGTAGTTCCGACTCTGCTTCGTAGCGCTTAAATGACTTCGTGGTTATTGGTTTCGCAAAAGTTTTCAATTGAAGTTCCCCTAAATATTCTCGTGTTGGCCAATTGCAACTTAACGGTATTAAATGGAACTGCTCCAATTTCCTTATCGCTTTTGAGCCACTTAACAAAAACTGAAGTTTCCTTATTATTTTAGCTCTTCTCTCTTCAAGTTTTTTTCATTCATTTATTTATTTTTATTGTGTTGTTTTGTCTTGTTTTTGTACGAGTGTATCCTCATTCTTAATGATGCAACCATATGTTGCTGCTGCAGGGATGTGGTTGTTTGTTTACACAACTAAAAATATTGCAAACAATTTGAAGTTTAATAAAGACAGAAAACTTGCAACAATGTGTGGCAAGAAGTATGAAAAGTAAACACACAGAAACCAAGTCATCACAAGTAGCAGCTGAAACGAGCAGCAGCAGCAGCAACAACAAATATTCTTAACGATTGGATGATGAGGCTGGTTGGTTGCATGCATCCAGACATAGAAGAAGCAATTACTTTGTTTCTTCTAATGCCTTCAATACATCAATTTGTTGCAAAACAACAACTACTCGCATAGAGGAAGCCAAGTTTATAATAAACTTTTTGTATTAAAGAAGTTTTGCTTGTTTGCAACCGAACTAACGACGATGTGGGAGAAGAGAGGAAGTGGAAAAGTGACTGCCAGGAATAATCCTGCAGGAGTTTTTCTATTTTTAGTTTTATTTATTTTAAATTTTTTTTTTTGAGTATAACAAAGAGAACTAAACGGTTGATTTTAAATTACCGACCAGCACATAAACTTAACTCAATTAGTGGTGGTGGTGGCGGTGGTGTTGGCAGTGCCGAGTTGAAAGTGCGGTGTGTGTGTGTGGCGACTCGAAGTGCTTTCACTTTCTTTACAAAAAATAAAGACTCTCATACATGCGGTAGCTTGATTAACGTTACATGTTTACTGGCATTTAATTTCTACTCAATATCCCTTTAATTCTAGCATTTCCTTTATAGAATTAATGCACCGTAAACGTCTAACGGAATAGGGAGGGAGAGAAGGGAAGACAAATAAAAACTTCACGTTGTATATGAATTGTTATGATGGGGTAATGAAGTGTAAATTTGATATAAAATGCGAATGACAGAGCAACAGAAGTTTCGTTGCTACGAGTAACTCAAATATCAAAGCGATTAAAAATTTATTTAAGCCATTTGAAGCAGTTGTACGTTTTCTAGCAGCTGTTCTTAGTAAAAAAAAATATTCTTCAAAGAAAATTTTGCTATTCAATTTGTTGTTAAATTCGAATTAAATATTAAAGAAAATGTAGTCGCAAATCGCTAGAGGCGGCATTTCCATAAATAACATTTGCTTAAAGAAAAGTTGTTGTTTTGAACCGCAACAGTTATGATTTTTATAAAAAAAAACATCAAAATATAATTGTTATTTTGCAATTTAGATTTATTTGTCCAAAAATAATTGTTATGATCTGATTTTCTGATCTTTTTTGTGAATGAAATTAATATATTTGTAGTTTGTTTATATATATTTTTTGACGAACTAATTGAGAATTTTTGCAATATTCGGAAAAGATGCCATTTATTATCCAAAACAGTTTTGGCCTTTCATTTCGAAAATTTTAACTCAAATCATTATTTATTAACGCAAAAATAAAATATTTTTTTTTGTTTCTTTGCGAATAAAGTGGGAAAATGATTTATGCCTTCACGATGGCCGCCACCAATCGTGATATGTCGGATTCACCAATTTGCATACCGACCAAAAAGCCGCCTTCTTTCCACGTCCGGGAACAATCCATCCCGGAACACGCAATAATAATAAAAATAATAATAATAAAATAATCACAAAACATATTGATATATAACGGGTGTTTTTTATATAGATATACAACTTCGAAATGGAGTAAAACAAAAATGATCTTTTAAATTGACATTAAATTTAATTCAATCGCAAAATCATCTTCTAGAATTATAATTTAAACGTGATTTCGGGCATATGACGGGTGGTTCGAAAGTCCGATTTTCGACAACTTTTTGCTAAATATATTATGGGCAATAACGCGTTGAATACTGTTCTCCCAGTGATCACTAGACTAGATCAGCGACTTTACAAATCCCCCCAGAAAATAGTCAACGGCCTTAAGTCTCGCGATCTTGATGGCCGATTTACGGATCCATAAACCGAAACTATGCGGTTGCCAAACGTTTCCTGCACTAAATCAATTATGATACGATCAACTGGCTAAAACAACAACTCCTGCATGTCAGGACTGATTAATTGATTAACGAAAAGAATCGTTCTGATCAACATCGTTTTTAAAGAAGTACGGACCAATAATACCACCAGCCCATAAAGTCAGGTTTTTTATGGATGGAACCGTGTCTCGTCATACACCTGAGGAGAGGATTAGCATCAGTGCGAATATGGCAGTTTTGTTTATTGCCGTTCGACTGAAACGAAAGTGAAATTCTGAGGGGTGGTTCTACTGAACTTAGATTTCCTGTGAACTAGAAACGATTCGAACCGGTAGATTTCAAGAAATTTAAAAAAAATTTTCTTGAAATGGTTGTTTTAAATTAAATTAAACGGCTTTACCGAAATTAATCAGCGCTCAAGATTAAAAAACCCAAGGCGGTCACTGCGAATCGGGTCAAAATCGGTTAATCCGTTCATGAGATATCGTGAACGAAAAAATTCGAATAAGTGACTTTTTTCAACTCCAACTATCTGATCAGATATTGTTCTAAATTTTTGATAGCAACCAATAACTATATCAATCACCGCTTGTCACGTGGGAGGCGGTAGATTTGAAAAAACCAGGTTTCGACAACTTTCCGATTAAAATTAGGAAGGCCTTTAGGGTCAACCTTTTTCTTATCTTTTATAGTAAAAATGCCTTTAAACTCTTCATTAATTTCAACAATCTTTTGTGGATCAGAACGTTAGTCAATTTATTATAAATTTTTTCTTCAATCGCTCTCGACTTTTTTGCGAATGCAGCTGCTTTTGAAGCCATAATATTTTGTTTTCTTTTTTTAAAAATCTTAAATCACTTTTATTCAACCGTCTTGTTAAACGCATTTTGTTTTCAATTTCTAAAAGTCACATTTTGCAAAAAAAAAAGAAAAGAAAAATGTAAAAATTTCAAAAAACTTTGTTTACCCGGAAATTGTTTATTTCTTTTTTGTTTGTTTTATTACCTGCGATATTTTCTCAACGACTTGATGTTCCTTTGGGTTCCTCAACAGCAACTCTGAGTTCCGTTTGTTCAAAATCATTGAAAAAATAAAAAATAAAAAAATTAAAGAACAAGTTTGAAAAGAAGACAAAAACAAAAACAACGTTCAGCATTAAGTTGCAAATGCAGTGTGAGTTGCGTCAAGTTGAGCTGCGCTGAGATGTTGTTGTTGATGCATGTTTGCATTAGGATTAACCAGGATATTGCAACACCTCCAGTCGCAAGCAAGAGTTGCAGTATTTGTTGGTTTTGTTCTTGCAAAAGTGTGTTTACAAAATCCTTTCACTTTTAGTAGGTGACTGACTGACTGGCTGGCTGTTGAGGCAACCTCTTCTGCTGCTCTCCTGCCTGCTGCGACCAGGCAATCATAATAAAACACAAATAAATCTCTGTTAAGAAAACTTTTCCATTTAATATTAATTTTACGCTAGAAAGTTATTAAATATTTGCTCTGCTCTGCTTTGCTTTAAATGAAAAATGTTGTTGCTGCTATAGAGAGAAAAGAAAATGAAAGAAGAAAATATTTTTATACATTCAACAAGAAAGTTGGCAGAGAAAAACCTCCCAAGTTGTTTGTGGCACAAATGCAGTCATTTGTGTTGCACATTTTCTTAAAGTCTTTTATAATGAAGATGTTTGCAATTCTTTTTGCTATTTTTAGTCACTCTTTTTTTTTTAATTATTTACTGCACCATAAACTGAAGTGTAACACTAAAATATCTATTAACATGTCGTCTTTGCCTACTTTTGCCGTCGCATGTTGCCTTTCTTTTCCCAAGTGCTTGGAGAGTGTGTGTTAATTAAAAGTGGAAAGATAAAACTGTGACGTTTCATTACGCCTTTAAATTAAAAGGAAATCAACAGGAATTAAAGCAGATTAAACGCAGTAGCCCCTGTGCTTTATTATACAACATCTTTGAGTCAACTGTGAAACATAATTTTTTATATGGAAATTTTTGCTTGAGTTGGCTTAATACGGAGGTTGAGAATTGAGCAACGCAGTGTTAGCAAATGATCAGCTGTTTTAATGACTTTAACTGGTTTAAGTGCAACCCTGTTAAGAATATTTCGAAGTGTGGAAATCTTTGCGGGCATTAAAAACTCATTTTTAAAAAGAAATAAATAAAATTAATTAAGTTCTCCTTCTAAAAGTTAATTGTAGTCAATCAGCCGTATCACAGAGCGCAAGTCCGATGGAATGAAACATCGTTTAGTGTTTTAGAAAATAAAAATAAAAAATTTTAATCAAGTTATTTTAAATATCACGAATGATCATTTTTAATATCATGATATCATTTTTAATATCATGAACGCAATTTTTAATGTCTTATGGCATGTTCTCTTCTAGAAAACATGTAACATTTTCTCACTTCTATGCTAAAATATTTCAAATAAGCGAAGTACTAAAATGACATTTGTTTTCGTGATGAATGAATGCTCCAAGAATTTCTTATAAAATCAAAATTTTTAAATGACATGATTTTGCCAATTTTTTTTTATCAAAAAGTGCAAAATATGTTGCATTATTTTTAGAAAAGAAATCAACATATCAGTACAAATAATTGGCTGAAACTGCCTGTTATTACCTGCAAATAAATTAGCTTCTAATAAATTTATTTCATAAAAAAATCATTAAATAATTTTTAGATACCGTTTTCGGATTTTTTTTTTTTAATTCTTTCCATACAAATTTTGGAAAAAAAAACAAAATTATCGGAAGTGATCGTTTCTTTATTCACTCGATAATAGAAATCTGTAATTAATGTGATCAGTAAAATATTTCTACTACAATTAGGATGCGATCCTGTGTTATATTATCCTTATTTTTGTTTTGCTAAGTAATTGCGGTGTTGCCACATTAGCCTTGTACACAGTTGCCACTGTGGTACAATTGGACCAAAAATTGTTTTTTTTTGCGTTTGGTTCGCTGGTTCATTTTTTTCTTTTATGAAAAGTTAACGATTATAATATAAATAAATTTTGAAAGCTTTATCATGCCTGTAAAAATGTATTTACGAAAATTATTACTCTTCACATAAAGTAAAAGATTTTATTCGTTTACAACACTTGATAGTAATCGATTATTACCATCACAGTAGTATTTAAAAAAGCTATATTGGCAACACTGATCGATTGTTACTTTTGTTTACAAGTCAGAAATGGACAATTTGACTTCAGTGTAAAAAGTATTGTATTATGCTGGTATGCAAATAAAATTGAAAAAATTGGTTTTATTTTTTTATTTTTGTTGTTTTTTTTATGGATTTTGGTCCCGAAGAAAAATTTAGAGTGGCAGCCGTGGCCTTGTATTTTGAAAACGTGGCCAATTTATTAACATAAGCGTTTTAACAATTTTTTTCGTATTGATAAAAACGATCGGAATGTAAAACATTAATTATAAATACTGAAAGAAAACCCAGAATCAAATCCATTCCGAAAGGAAACTAAAATACCAAAAATTAATCCCGAGTGGAAAAAACGGAATCAAATTCATTCCGCACGGAATCTCTGACATGATTGAATATAACGGAATGAACTAATTTTTAATGTCATGAAAGAAATTAATAACAAAATTGAGAAAGATTTCAAAAATAGTTGTTTTCTGCAGAATCAAAATACTGAAACAATTCAGCTTTCGATTGGAATCAGATGCTGAGATATGGCTGAATATGTTGAGTGAAATATTTCAAATAATGAAATTCAGTCTGATATCAGGACCGTCATCCAAATTTATTATATTAATGACATCAAAGGAACCACCCCTGGTGTTGTGTTTTAAATCAGAAATTAAAAAGAATTTTTAATATCTTCAAGATATATTTTCCAATTTCTCTTTTGCGTCATTCAAAGTGACTGCCTCAGTTCTAGACCACTTGTGACTTCTTTCTATTCTTCAAGTCAAAAATCTCGTGAAAAATATTTGAAATTTTTTTTAAGCTTCACTTGTATGTTTTTTTTTTGTTTGTATGTCTCCTCTTGTGTTGTGCTTCCACGCGTATACTTTATATTGTTAATAATATTACTCATACGCCACATTATTCTGTTAAGGTTTTAGTGAGATTCGTGTTCTTATCTTCTCATAATGTGTAAGTATTTTTACACGCTTTCGAAGGACATTAAAATAAAAATTTTGAAATAAATATAAATTAAAAAAATTAAATGAAAACACATTAAAAAGTGTTTTCGAAATTAAAAGTTAAAAATAAATTGGATATTAATAAAATAATGAAACAAAATGTTGACAAAAGCGTGGGCTCTTTGTGCTCTATTTTGCGTATATCGAGCGCCCGACTTGTATTTTGTTTCATTATTGTTTTGAGGTTATTTTAAAATTTATTCTTTAACTTTTTAGTTCGATTTTCGTAAAAAGCGTTTATTTATAATAGGAAAAATGAGAAAAGGTGGCAAGAAATTATTATTCGTAAATGTGTTTCGAACAGACCCCGTAGAACTTGATGACTAGCCACATCTTGCGGCTGGGCCTCCTGCGAAAAAAGTCTATTTCGGCTTTTGTATACCCAGTCTATCATCTGACGAACCTTGAAACTTAATGCTGATTTAATTTCTAGAAAAGAATGTTACATTTTTTACACTCTTTAATTGAAACTGGCAAGATTCTGGTATTTTAAAATAAAAAATTTATTAGAAATTCTTCCAACATCCGTAACGAAATCCAATTTCTGTTTTAAAACTCCTCCATACTGGCACTTTTTAGCAAAGAATTGAAAAAATGTTGCACTTTTTCCAGAAAAGAGAACGCTTTAAGTGCTTGCAAGAACGGGAGTGCTTGTAAGAATTTAAATGAAGTGGGTTCGCTTTCTATAGTCTGGAAGAAGGTGAACCATGACACTCCAGTGCCATGGGTTTTGTTATGAAAATATTTCGTATTGTCCTTTACGGTGATTTGCGTGCTGGTGGACTTAATGGCTTCCGCAACAAAAGGTTTGATTATTCCGTAAGTCGATGGGGGAACGTGTTCTACGGGGTCCCTGCTGGAGCCTACGATTGCCACCAAAATCTCTGGGAGGGAAGTTGGTTGAAAGAGAGATACTCTTAAGTGCTGATAAAATTCTCATTTTAATGATGACTTTTAGAAAAAAAAAAAAACTTCCTTGCTCTTCCTTGTCGCCTCACAGTCATGCCACCGCTGCTGCCGGACCTCACACAGAGTTTAATTTCCAACTGCATTTGATAATTTTATTTTTCTAATTTAAAATATGTTTTCGTAACATGTCATTTCATTTCATTTCGTTTCCATCTCTCAGTTGTCACAATCTGTCATCAGTTTGTTAATTTGTTTTTTTTTTATAATTTTTTGTTTTCCTTTTTCTATTTCACCTCCAAATGATTTGAATTTTTTTCTTCTAATTTTTTTCGGGATAGTTTTTGCATGTCAATTGCTTGGCTGTTTTAAATATCGTGTCTTTATTAGTTTGCCAAGTTGACTGAGTAGATGGATGGCTGGCAATGATGCCGAGATGTTGTTGCTGACGATGACGATGATTTAGCACAGACATGTTGAGCAAATAAAAAAGGCAACAACATTAACAAGAACAAGTGCTCTTTTATCATTTTTGTTGTTGCTTTGCTTGTGAAATCATGTTCTTTTAATGATTTCTGAAAGTAGTTGTCATCGTTGGGTTAATGTGCTGTTTTATTTGACTTCTTTTTTTTTTCCTTTTGCCCAGTATTTCGAAAAAGTTTGTTTTAATGATGATGATGATGATGCGGCTAAGAAAAACATATTTTATTTAGTGGAATAAAAATGTTGTTTATGCTCCTCCCCATTAAGTCTTTGTTTAATTAAAATATTATTTTGCAAGATGTTTCCTGTAGTCGGGCCCGTTTTTAATGGCGGCTGCTCAAATGAAACAATACAATTTATGGCCAAAAATTGTTTACATTAATAAAGAAAATGGTATTAAAGTCTTATTCAGAATTAAGGAAATTTAGTGCTCTCTAATTCTTTTGTAATTACGAAATAGCTGCAGTTGAGTTAATCCTGGAAAATGCTTTGAGAACAATTGAATTGATGTGAGATTTTGGGATTTTAATTGCAAATAAAAACAAAATAATTACAGCAGTCTTAACTTGTTTATAATCTGCTTCAAATATTCTTCAAATAACTTTGATTTCCTGATTAAATGCTGTTGTCTTGCGTTCAAAAATTATTTGGGAATTAAATTGCTTTCCCACCCAAAATCAAGTCTTTGAAATTTAAATCTTAAATGTTGTACAATTTAAGTTAAAGTCAATAAAATGAAATGCAATTTAAAATCTGTTTTCTAAAGGACTTTTTTATTCAGCTTTTATTTTTTATTTTGGTTTTCGATTTCACGTGTGAGTGCAACTTTTTTTCACTGTTGCATGTACTATTCTGCTGTTTTTTTTAGCTCTTACAACAATTTTTTTGTTGCATACAAATTGTAGTTTTATTGTACGGCCGCGGCGTTGTATAGAAATAAGCGAATGCTTTGTGTCTAGTTGCCAGCTAAATGTTTGCTTATGTAAAACAATATGGAAATTAAAGTGGGGACTGTGGAAGATACGTGAACACTTCATGTGCTGCTTTAAGCCTTATTTGAATCATATTGTCCCACTGAGTAGTTAAGTAGCGCAGGGCGTTGGAAAATGTTGTTGATATATCCTACTGGAACTGTGTCAGCCGTAGGTACTAAAAGGCGTACTAAAAAGTAGCCACGATATTCGTAGCCCGTTGACGGGTTCATACGCCGGGTCCGATTTCGCTTTATTCTCTTCAACATATTGGACAGTGTCAATATTGGCTTTCAGTGCGTCAACCACTGCCGGCTTGTCTCTAAAGCCATGAACCTTAACGTAACCTCAAAGAAGATAATCTCAAGTCGTTAAATCGCATGATCTAGATGGCCAATTGGTCGTCGGTGAATTTAAAATTAAATTTTCACCCAACTCTCTATTTTATCATTGCTTTGCGTTCACACGGCAGCGCTCGTCCTTCACAGTAACGTTTCTGCCTCCATCGTCTTTAAAAATCGGCAACACTGGCGTGTGCAACTGAAATACGTTCCCCTTTCTCCACTCTATGTGTTCGTGTTGGTAGTTTTATGTCCAATAATGGGAATTTCTCGCTTAAATTAGTCACAAGATTCCGAATAGCAGTCTCAGAAAGTCGCCCAAACTGACCCGAAAATGGAAGAAGTGTACGATGCACTCATTAATTACTTTTTTATCGGAGCATAACTTTTGATACCGAAATTTATCGTTTGTGAGTTCAATTGTAGGACAAACTGAACACGTTTTATAGTAACAAGATACACGAAAACAGCTGAGCTGGCAAAAACAGCTGATCTATCAAAAAAAGCTGAGCTTTCAAAAACAACTGATTTGACAAAAACAGCTGAGCTGACAAAAACAGCTGAGCTGACAAAAACAGCTGAGCTGACAAAAACAGCTGAGCTGACAAAAACAGCTGAGCTGTCAAAAACAGCTGAGCTGACAAAAACAGCTGAGCTGACAAAAAAGCTGATCTGACAAAAACAGCTGAGCTGACAAAAACAGCTGAGCTGACAAAAACAGCTGAGCTGACAAAAACAGCTGAGCTGACAAAAACAGCTGAGCTGACAAAAACAGCTGACCTGACAAAAACAGCTGATCTGACAAAAACAGCTGAGCTGACAAAAGCAGTATTGCTAAAAAGAAAGTTGCAGAAAAATCACTCATTTAAAAGAAAGATAGAAAAAAACTTTAACAACTATTTTCTTTAAAATATTGTCCACCATTTTTTTTCTTTCTTAGGAATCCTTATTTAAATTCCTTTTTGTAACCAATAATCGGCCTTAATGATTAAATAGAGATAAATGAAGGCCATAAATAAATCGGCTGCAGGAACTTCAAAAGCTGTCTTACAGAAAAGTGAAAGCAGACGAAAATTGTTGCCAAAATAAAATAGATTCTATTTCACGACCTCATTCTTTTACGACAGACTGTATCATTCAGCATCGTCCATTTGCCATTTCTCTTTCATCATATCGAACGACGTCTTCTTGGTTTTCCCATTTCAAATAGAGATTTTGTTTCTGTTTGACCATTTTGAAGTGTTTTGTTGTTGGTGGCTTTTTTAATGGCAAAATTGTAGGTGTAAATAATGACAGCATAAATGAACATGTAAATTGTTTATGATATTCATTATTAAAGCAAAAAACGGCAACGACTGGACAAGCTCGAAACCACTTTAATAAATATCACAACTTTAAAAAAAAGTAATTAAATGAAGTGCGGAAAAAATGTTACACTGATTTTGTCCATTGAAAAGTCATACGAGCGGAAGTAAAAGTTCGCAAAATGTTTTTATAAAATCAACAGGCCATTTTATTATTTTAATTATTTGTTATTTTTTTTTAATTTTCAGAGGCATTTAACTTGGCTTTTTATTAGCATAAATAAAATGTCGAAAGAGAATTGTTTAAATGCCTGCACGTGGTGGGCAGCAGGGAAAATCAGAAATAAAATGTTCCTTTAAAATCCCACAATCGGTACAATTCTCAACCAGAAACCTTGAACACCGCCCAGCGTATCTAATTAATCGAGGTCTTGTACTAATTGTTTTAATTTGCGAATATTTATTCGAGTTAAAAAGTTAATCGAATATTAATCGAAAAATTTTATTATATTTGGTTGAAAGAATAATTTTAATAGTTGAAAAATGAGGCCACAAATTTTATTATTTAAAATGAAGAGTAACCGCAATTTAACAAGGGTTTTCAGGTCTTAAAAGCGGGGAAATTTTTTTTTATAACAAAGTAACCTCGAAACTTACACTGCTCTCCTAAAATACACTTTAAAAAATTATATGCAATTTAAATATTTACCCCCTAATTCACAAACGATTGTTAAAGTTAATGAATGCTTTAAGAGATATTTAGCCATAAAAAATCCACTTTAAGGTCACTTTAATTTTAATAATCGTTTATGAATAACAGCATTATAGTTTAGATGATTTTTTTTGTTAAAACTTAATTTGGAAAAGACTCTTTCACTCATTGAAGACTTTGGATAGATTGAAACTAAAGCGTTATGAAGCATATCCAACTCCTTCAAATGCGGTGAGCACTCACTGGCTTGTTTTTTTTTACATAAACGAAACAATATCTGTAAAAAAGCAAATATTCGATTAGTCAATTAATCGGCGGAAACTTCGATTAATTGAAAATATGCGATTTTGAATTATTCGGAAAATTAATCGGTATATCGAACGTCGGTTAATCGTTTGAATACTCTAGTGAACACTCGAGTGAACGAATTCAGCGACAAATCGCATATTTATTATTCAGCAGGGAGAAACAACGCCTTATTTACTTCTATTTCATATTTCTTCTTCGTATTCGTATTGAAATGTCGCTTTTTTGGAAACAGTTTTGTAATTAATCTGGCAACACTTCTTCATTGTTTCTAATTTCAATAAAATAACGTTAAAAATAATGAATTTTCGTTCTGCTGCAAACCGCCGTCATTCCAAAAAAAAATGTCTGCCCCTTCTTCCAGCTTCACACGCACAGTTTTTATTTAATTTAATTTTTTTCAATACTCTTCATTGCCACCTTCAGCGAAATCGACAAAAATTTGTTCACTCAATTTAAATGTAATAAAATAAAATTTAAGTGTGATTTTTTATTTCAACTCAATTTAAAAATTATTTTATTTAATTTTTATCTTGTCTCCAACATGTTGTCGACTTTGAAAATGTCACTTTGAAATCGTGTTTGAATTCTTTTTTCTCTTTTTTATTTTATTACATTTCATTTCGTTTCCATTATCTTGTCTGTAAAACTGAAAACTAAAAGGAGGGAAAAAACTAGTTAAAATTTTGTTTCTCTTATGATAATTTTTGTTTTTCGTGTTCATTTTGTGTTTCTTTTTTTGTTAATGACAGATTTTTTTATTATTGTTGCACCATGTTGCTCTTTGCGCTGTTGCCACCAACTACATTATCGCGTTCAATATTTGAAATTTAAATTATTTTTATACACATATTTTTTTTTCTCAATTTCGATTTCAAACAAATTGTAACGTTGGCAAAATTGTGACCAGTGGAGTTTTATAAATTTTGTGCGAGTATTAGTTTTTACTTGTTGTGTTCGAAATTTATGAATTTTGCTATTTTAAGGTCAGACGTACATATAAAGTTTGTGTGGTTGTTTGTTGCGCTTTTCATACAAATGAAACACAGTGGCAAATGGATGGAGTGGACAAAATGTTTTAAGTGACTGAAGACATTGTGAAGGAATCTGGTTTTTAGTGAAAGATAATCAAATAATTGGAAAGGATTTTGTGTAGAAACAGGGAAAAGAAGAAAATTTTTTAATTGAAAACAAAATACAGAACGTGTAAAAAATTTGTATATCTGGGAGTTACAATTTCTTATTTTTATTTAAATGAATATGATTGTTTGCACCTTTTCTTGGAAAATAAATTCAACTGAATGAGAAGTTTTACTGAATATCAAAATTAAAACAAGAACTTTACACTTTTCTGTCTCTTTTATTATTTTAATTGGCTTTTTTTCAAATCGAATTAATAATTAAATATTTTATGTATCAAACACTGTCGATTTACTTAAAATTTATTTAAAAAAGATTTTATTAAGAGTTTTTTCTTTCTAAAATCGCGGTCCTAACTTTACTAAACAATAACATTTTTGTACTTGAGTCTGGTTCGATTGAAACGAACACTTGGCCTAAACAGCCTGAGTTATTAAACCGTTGCCAAATTTAAGGTTAGGAACTAACATCTTTAAAATGTGTTTCCCTGTCAGACATTCACTATTTTTCATATCGAAAACCATTTTGTAACTTTTACCTCTTAAAGACAATTGAAAATGTTATAAATTCTCGTATCCAGATAAATTAAATTATCATTTCGTTTATAAAAGCAGCTGTTTTATCGGCCATTTATTATGAATACAGGCAGCACAGCAACATGATTATAATTAGCAACTAATTTATTGATATTTGAAACAACGAAATCTGTGCTCTCGCACACACACACACACACACAGCAACCTCGCCTGTTCTGCCCTCTTTCTGCTGGCTTTCAAACTCATTTAAGATTACAAGACAGTTTTTGTTTTGATTTTTTGCCATTTTCAATTGAAAACTGCAACTCTCTAATTTATAATGAAATTAAAGAAAACCAAAAACCATCTACACAAAATGTACAAATTCTGTGATTGTTGTTTAACATTCAACCATAAAGCTTTTGCTTGCAACAATATGCTGCAGTTACGACCACAAACAAAACGTTGGTATATATAAATTAAATGGTGCTGCTGCTGTTGCTGCTGCTGTTGCTGCCATCATGCCATACAAGCAGGTCACTGGAGGGGGCCAAAGGTGCTGTGGTGGGTGAGTGAACAGCTCTGGAGTGTATCATGTGTTTTGTTAACTACTCTTGTTAATGATACATGCTAACAGAGAGAGAGAGAGAGAGAGAGAGAGAGAGAGAGGGGGAGAGATTGAATTTCAATTGTGCCACAAAGAAAAAAATAAATAAAAAAAGAACAGCCAGAGATGGTCAAGCTTGACTGGTGGGTCATAAAAAAAGGAATGATGCAAGTAATTCGAACAAAATATTTCATATATTATTTTCGGTTGCTACACGAACGATTGATTTTACGAGTAGATTTAGGAAAGTATATAAAAGTCTTGCCAAATAGGCTTCCTGGGGGACAGTTTAGGTGTCATCAAAAAAATCTGAAACGAAGAAGATCTCTGCTAAAATTAATATATACAATTTTTCTTTGCAAATATTTGTATGAATTGCATGAATTTCTAATAAATTCTTTATTTTCAAATACCAAAATGTTGCCATTTTGTATTGAAAAGTGTAAAAAATTTTGCATTATTTTCTAGAAAAGAAATCGATACAAGATTAAAAGGCTAATCTTGGTATTATGCCAATAAATAGTACGCCATATATATTAACGACTAAAATGAAAGGTACTGGCTTGAGGTAACATACAAAATAAACTTTCTTAAATTCTATAGCTTGTAATCTTTGATGTGTCCTCTTTAACACTATCCCCTAATTCCTAGTTCTGGCACAATGCACTGCATGTGTAGGGACAATCCCTGAAGTGCTGGTCCAACGCAAAAAAGTAGGTTCTATAAAATGCGACCTTATTTTGGTGTCTTGTCCTTCACAAGAATAGTGTCGGTCATTTGACCGGTCATGTGACTGTCACTGGGGATCCAGCTAAAGTTTTTGGAAGGGTGTGAAATTTTTGGTATTACAAAAACAATTTCAAAATCGTTTATTAGTGAAATAAAAAAACCTAGATATATTTATCATTTTAAATATCCTTCACCCCTCCCTCTCTTGGATACGCGCCTGCGCGGGATAAGGTTTCTATCAGCTTGTACGATAAACTTTCTATCACTTTATAAGCGGCCAATATGAAAAATGTGATGCAAAATGTTGTCTACTTCTGACTTGCCATACCCCGCTAACGTATGAATACTATCGTCTAAAGAAAATATTTCCAATATTTTCAATTTGAAATAAACTAACGTCCACTGCTGATGTATCAGTATTGACCGGTCACTGCCGATGACTACGCTTTCACTAGTGAACGGTCATTCTGGATGGCTCTGCTAACAAGCCTAATACCGTATTCAGACATGCATTTTTAATTGGGCCAATTTAGTTTTAATTGCGCAATTAAATCTAGTGTTCACGCATATACAATTCAGCTGACTCAATTAACATTTGACACATGGAAAACATTGTTTTTATTTGTTCGTGAATATTCGTGTTTGTAAATTTTAAAAATGGATGCAAGTTTTGGCTTAAAAGAAATTTTACTTGCATATAATAGAAATATGGAGCTGTTGGAGTCATTGCGTTCGGTTTTTGATTAAGAATTATCCGTGTTAAAAAAAGAAAACTTGACAATTTTACAAAGTTTGAAAAAGCAGCAGCTGTTTTCTGCTTTAATTATTCCAGCAAAATGCAACTCAAAGGTCACCATCTTCACCAGCCATTTCGTTTTTATTTATTTATTTATTTCTTCAGTCTGCTGGAAAATTCAGGTTGCTTTGTTTATATGTGTGTGTATTTTTTGATTTTTGGCTCGCCATTATAGGAAATTTTTCTGCTCACTTAACACAGTTCTTAATAAACACACTTATGACCAGGGTTGCAATTCGAGTTTTACGCAATTAGTGAGACAATTAACTACTAATTGCTCAATTTACTAATGGACTTGTGGTATGACAAATTGAGGTCCAGTAAGGCCTTAATAGAGAAAAAATTGCCCTAATTGCGCAATTAAGGCGTATGTCTGAACACGGTATAACCTAATAAAATTTGATGAAATAGAATGCTATAAATTTCACTATAACTCTTTTATTGATTTTTAATTTTATGAAAGTTATTTCTACACACAATTATTTTATATGCGCAAAACAAAATCGTGCATGCACAGATGCTTTCTCTTTACTGCTTCATTATTAGTCTGCCGATCTGGTAAATATGACATATTTTAATAAAAATGAAAAGCAGGAACCAGGTTTTAATAAATCACCATCAAATCTATCTGTGTTAAAACCTGATTCTATTAAATTTCCAATGTGAATGCAAAATCACATGTTTTTTGTATCGATAGTAAAATCAGGTTTTTCCTTTCAGTGTAAAAACACTATAATTTTGTTTTGTGTACCAAAAACTGAGATTTGATTTATGTGCAATCAATTTTGTAAAAGTGGACATAAAAAAAAAGAATTTTTGCAAATCTGTTTTTATCATTTGCTGACGTTGTAGTTCTGTAATTGAAGACAATGAAATCTTTTAATTAATTTTCTTTCCACGTACCACAAATAGCCCGTCTCAATCTGTATTTAAAATTTAAATTATAAAAAAAATATGGAAAAACTTTAAACACTTTGAGGCCTTAAAGAAAGACAGAAATGCACATACAAAAATGTATAACGTTACTAGACCTCAATTTAAAGTAGTTTTAGCTTCATATGGGTAAGTGTGCGTGTGCGTGTGCGAACGAGTATATTTTATAGGAAAAGAAAAAATAAACAACAACAACAAGAGTTGGACTCATATCCATTTAATGAAGAAGTCATATGGTTCAGTATTTAATGTTTATTGAAAAGTCGCAAAATGGAAAAAAGGAATTTAAAGAAAAAAATAAACTTGCAGATAAAAAACCCGGGGTTCATATTACAAAACTCCTCAAGCCACACATACACACACACACAACACATATAAACGCAAAAATATTATAGTCGTACCTACTGGCCAGGCCGCTTGGTAGGCTGGAAAAGTCATGAGGATATTGTAAAAGTGATAGTAAATTTTTAATAAATATCGAATTGAGAAACATGAACAGGAATGATATTTTGTTTCTTATTTTTATTGTTGTTGTTGTTTTGTTCTCTTATTAAAAAGATACAAATTACAAAACTTTTCGAAAGAACAAGACAATAACAAAAAGATACGTTATCGGCAAGAACGAGTCCGTAAAAATTTTCTTACTCGCCCTGAAGGTAGTCAAAAGCACAAACAGACAATTATAAGCATGAGTGGTCACTGATTATTATTCATGTCATAATTGTGTTGTACAGAGTCCTTTAAATGTGTTAATTATCATTTTGAAGAATAATTAAAAGGGCTCTTTGAGAACAATAAACAATTCTGTTAAGGACAAGCATAATTTCTATAGGTAAAATGGTTGCAGGAAAACAAATAGAGTGGAACTTTTCGCCTATTGGGAATTTGTAAACTTCCTTTAATATGACAAATTGAGAATTCCGTAAAGTTTTAAAGAAGGTCCCATATTTTTGCCGGCAAATACGCAGTGTAAAAATAATTGTCACATCATTCATACGAACTTTATGGATCAAATTAGTAAGTTGCAGGTTACACTGGGCAGCAAAAAAAAAATTAATTAATAAAGTTGGTGAACAAGGATATTGTTCTGTAATTTGGGTGTTCTGAGTCCAAATCCGATATTTTTATTTAAATAAAATGCTGCTATTAAACTATTAAATGCGTTTTTTCTTCTGACAGTAGTTAAAAATCTTTAAAAGAAATTACTTTTGCAAACTAAATTAAAATCTAAAATTAAATTGAATACAGGGTGGTGCAAAAGTAGCGTTACTTTTCGTTTTTAATGATTAAATATCATAATTATAATATTTTGTTCTTTCTGTGTTATAAAATAAATTGATGGGGAATATTTTTGGTTTAAATATGAAAAATCATATCCTGCAAGTGACGGCCTTTTGCTGCCTCGCAAGTTCGTATTCCTTGCAGTACATTTTCTTTAACGTTTCTTAAAATTTTCGCTGTTTAAAATTTCCCCTGTTATGGGTTGAATTTTATTGCGAATCTTTTCTTTTAGCTGTGGTGTAGTCGCTGGCCTATTTACGTTTACCCTATTTCGTTTATTTTGCTTATAACTTTTTAAGGACAAAGAAAAATTTTCCGTTAAAATGTTTATTTTGCCACTAATTTCAGATTAAGTCTGTAACCGTTCAAGTTCGATAAAGAAAATTATATTAATTCGACTTAAAGCTACTGGTATTAATCGACTTAGACCCGGTTTGCGGTAATCGACGTGATTTTTAAATATTAAGAACTTAATTTGTGGAACACCATCCGTGAAGCCGCTGAGAGTTTATTCTAAAATACCCATGCTTTTTTTTAATAATTTTTTTTTTCATATACATATTTTGAACCTACCAAGAATTTTTTTGAACCAAGAATGGTCTTCAGTTTGATATAATTCGGTTTAGCCGTTCCAAAGTTATAAGGGGGTCGCATACTGACACACACACACAAACAGACACACAAACGCATACAGACATTGGGACGGGTATTCAGAATTAGTCAGGGAAGTTTCGTAGGACCTCGAAACGTCGAGATATATTCATAAGTCGTTTTTTTTTCTCTCTCAAAACAGGATAAAACTAATAACTTCCTGATTTGTTAAATTTTAAAATTTCCTAGCGAGAAGTTAAAAAAAATTAAAACAGATATTATTCAATTATACCTATTCAATTCAGATTATATTCAATCTGTTGATGAATTAAAATCTTATCTCATCTTTGCAGCCTAGTGTTATTCGTCTTAGTCTTCAGTAGAAATTTAAGCATTTCGAAATTATTTTTTATATTAAGAATTTGTTTTAAATATAAATTTCTATTAAAAGTGGAACCTCAGATGTTTAACAGCGAAGAGAACAAATGCAAGATGCAACAAAAGCGTTGCGTCAAACCAAAACGGTATTTCTATTCATCAGAAATTTTAATCGTTTATTAAAGCCACTTGTTGCAAGTAAATTATTGGATTCCTGTAACAAAACTTTACATGCTCTTTAAGTTCGAACTCCATTTACTGCTCTCGTTTAAATATTAATAAGTACGTCTGCCTCGAATAATGCCGTTATGATGCCGGTTCAAACATCTGTTATTTGTTTAACAACTATTTTCTCATTTCTCATTCCTCTTTGCATTCTCTTCTCTTCTTTTGTTTTATTATATTTTTTTTGCTGTTTATATTATGACATTCGCCATCGCAGCCAAACGTATATTTGGTCAGATCATACTCGCATATTAATAATTTGAATAAAAGGAGTTTTTCCATAGAATTTTATCGCCACAAACCGCTGCTGCATGTTGAATGGAATGTTGGACCAAAATGCGAATTGTTATTTCCACTGTTTGCAGAAGATTGAAATCTGTAAAAAATTCAGAATTAATTCATTTTCTATTTTTTGTCTTCTAACTACTGACATCATCAGTCGTCATGATTCAATGTTAAGTTGATGGAGTCTGAGTGTGACTGGTCCTCCTCATTGAGCTTTTGAACACCATTAAAATAATCATTCAATCACTGATGGAGTGCAGCAGCAGCAGATTTACTGTTATCTAGGAGATGTCCTTTGGACCAACTTATTGTCTATGGAAATTATGTAAATGAATAAAGTGGCTTTCAAAAGTATTTGCAGTTGAAAAAAGAAAATGCAAGATAATAAAAATTAATTTAAATCAAATAGGAATGAATGTCTTTAAGATGTTAATTCTCGTTGTCACTATTCATGCTGGTGTACGTCCACTATTGCACTTAACTGTCTGTACACAAAATCAAAATTCAAATTTCCATAGTTTAATTCTTTACAAATTTTGTTGCTTCACTTAATAAAATCCTTATGAATATTTGATGCCAACACTTTTAAATTCAATTAATTGTTGCAGACAATGTTTTGTAAAACATTAATTTTCATATAAAATCATATAAAAAAGGAATAAAATGTCTAGCCAGCAACTGAAGCGTTACAGTATTTGCATGACCCTAATAAACACATGTTTTACACCAGCCAACGACAATTGTAATCGGTTGGATCAAAGTGCACAATTGTTTGAAGGCAAAAAAATTATAATAAAAAATCATTAACATACAAAATGGTGGATAGACTTGCAGACTTATGACGTTACGATTAAAATTGATATTTTAATACCTTCGCTGTTGTTACGAATTGAGAGCGTGTGATTAAATGATTAAAAGGCAATATTTGGTCTGGGCATATTAATTGACATAAATTATAATTGTAATGCGTCTGTTCAATTAAAACAAGTATTGATTTTAAGCTGTCAGTGTGTGGGTACTTGCTAGTGGTGAGCGAATATTCGCATTATTAATAATGTTACTCATACGTCACATTGTACTCGTCCAAGACTGTTAGTGTGTTTTATGTTCTTATCTTGTCATAATGTGCAAGTATTTTTACACTCTTTCGAAGCACATTAAAATAAAATATAATTTCAGTTAGAAACAACATGTATTTTGAACTAAAAAGTTAAAAATAAATTTTAAATTATGCTGAAAACAATAATGAGCCAAAATTAAATTATTATTGTGGAAGAAAAAAGCGTGGGAGCTTTTTGCTCTATTTTTGGAACATCGACCGCCCACAGTGCATATAATGAACACGTGCTAAGTTTGTTAAAAATACAAATACTAACCGCGAAAAAAATCCAATATTCGATTAATCGACCTGAATTAGTCGTTGATCGAAAGAAAGTAATTGTCAAATAGTCGAACAGTTAGAGCAAAAAAGTAATCGATTAATTGAACAACGGTTAATCATTACCCATAAATATACCTGGATCGAGCTGAATCATTTATTCGTTTATGGTCAGGACTCGGTACGATTCGATCTATTTTTCAGTAGTTTTTGCAATTCATTTAAGCGAGCAAAATTTTAGGTTTGTACCCGGCTGGGTTTTTGGCCTTTTTTCGAGGATGTAAATTCAAACTCAACATGAAAAAATTTTTAAAAATAAAAAAAAATTTATCGGGTATTGTTTTTAACTGAATGAGAATTTTCGATATCGAAAGTTTGACAGCTGAGACTGTCAAACTGTATTGACATTTCTCTCTGGTAAATTTGGGCAAGTCATCATGAAAATTGCTTTCAAATTGTGACAATTCAAAAATAAATTTTTTCGCCAAATTCATAGAATTCATTTTAGAAATCTGCTTAAAAAAATGTACGAAGAAACCCTGGTGTTCTGAAGGTATTTTTGGAAAGGAACACTGCCACAGCCATGGCAGTTATGTGTAGCTCATATTCGAAATTTTCTTTAAAAAAATCAACAGAATGAAGTTTATATCTGGTTAAATGGCGACTAATTGCGGCATAGGCCTACCCAAATTGACTGTTTTTTCGAAATGCGCAAGGGGCGCCATTGTGGTGAAGGGTGAGCGCCATCGAGTCTGAAGTATGAATTTGCTTGATCGTCTGCAGGAGTAGTCGTAGAATCTCATTAATGACAGTGGGGTGTGCTTCACTGTCTTGTTGCTACGACAACGGAATGCGCTTGAGTGAAATTGGGGAACTTGCAACCTAAAGTTGATAATTTTTACTGGTTGAGGTATCTGTGAACCACACCACGCATTACAGAGAGAATTCGTTTTTTGCCGGAACGATGCGTATGTGGAATGAACTTCGCAAAATAATACTTCTCTCAAGTAGGACGCCTCATAAGAGGTGATAGTCCTCATGAAGATTCCAGTGACCGGAATAGCGGTACATGGAAAACTAATTGACGTATTTTAAGTTGGTAGTCAATACAATATAAAAACTTTAAATCGCCAAGGAAAAAATTATTAATCAATAGTAGTTGTAGTTTTAACTCGTTTCTGTCATATTTTGTGGCAACCACTCAGTCAAATAATGTGCCAACCGTCATTGGCACAAACCGATTATATATTTTATGTGTATTCCGAAATGTCTAAAACCTCTTTTGAAGTTTCCATAAAGTATTTTTTTAAATACATAATTTTCGTTACCTAATTGAGCACTGAATTTCAATGAAACTTTAAAAACAGACATGTGCGATATCGCCTCATGCCTGCTGCTGTTGCGCCAAAAATATTTGCTTATTACAACCAACCATATCAGTGAAATTGATTCCAAAATGAATTGAAGTGAAATAAAAAAGAAAAGAAAAAAAAACACGCGTTACAACATTATCTGCACAAATCCACAAACAACAAACAGTTGAAAAGAATTTCATAAATGCGGTACTAAAAAATTTTTTATTATAATTTTCATTTAATTTTTTGTGTTGTTGGTGAAATTCCTTGTACTAAAATTTTATACCATCGAGAAGAATGGAATGCTTTAATAAGGGAGCTGATGACAGAGAAAATATTGAATAAGACACTTTAAACTAGAAATAATACGCGAGCATATTTCAGAAAATAGTTGAAGGCAGCTGCGTTAATTTTTTCCCAGAAAACATCTACTGCAGACATTCTGGCTGCTGGTTAATGTGACCAACTATTGTTTCAATAATTTTAAATTCAAAATAATTCATGATGAGCTGATATGTCAACGTCTAGAAATGTAGATTTCTATGATGTTTTTTCCTGAAAGCCAAATATACCAGCCTGCCACAGAAATTAATTTCGACCAAAAGATGTTACGATTCCGAGCAATTGCCTTGGGTAAACGAAAGTCGATACATTTTCCATGAATGAAATTAATTCTAATTAATTAATTTCTTAATCGAAATGGTAATTTTTGGTGTGAGACTACAAACAATATGAACCACAGAAATAATAAAATTTGAATTTGTCGGGATAGGGGACATCTATCAGTGTTGAAATTAAATTAAAAAAATAAAAAGTGTTTTGCTCTCTATTTGATATTATTTTTCTTTTTTCGTAAAGGCAAGGAAACGCATAAATTTCGTTCGTTTGTACTGGCCCCCGTACAAAGGAACGAAAGTTTTACAATCTTTTAGAAATTTGTTTTCCTTTCATTTAAATTTCACTAACGCAAAACTATAAAAAATTCAGGTCCTTAAAAAACTTTTAATACCAACTGATCATTTGCGATGTTCCACATTAAAGCATTTATATATTCTTAGTTGAATAAAGGGTGTTTTTTATAGAGTGATACAATTTTAAATTATAGTAAAACATAGCAATTTATTTTTGATATCAATGAAACGGTCTTTATTGGATAGAAAATTTTATGACATTAATGTTTAAATATGATTTCGGCCATGTGGCCGCCACGGCTGGCGCGTACAAGGCGCAATCTGGAACACCAGTTTTCACAAACAGTAACATTCAGACCATCATCGTTTTTGGAAGACAATGACTCCGCCGGCCCATACAGCGCACCAAACAGTCATTTTCTATGGATGTAGTGGTGTTTCGACAAAAGCTTGTGGATTCTGCTCACTCCAAATGCGACAGTTCTGTTTATTTACGTACCCATTCAACCAAAAATGCGCTTCATCGGAAAATAAAATTTTGAATGGACGAAGTGCACGATAAGTTTGACGAACAGAACTATTATTTTGATTAAAAATTTCCACAATTTGCACGCGGTGCTCTGGTGGAAGTCGATCCATAATTAAATGTCAAATCAAACTAAACAAAAAGCAACTATCAGCTGTTAAATGGGTGGTCAAATAAAGCAGTTATGTCAACTCAAAGTTGTATCACTCTATAAAAAACACCCTATAATTATCAAAAGATCACACGATTTCTTATAAGAGACAGACATTAACGCTACTATTGTTGTGTTTGTACTACCCAGTAAAAAAAAAGAGTTCCTCAAAAACGCCAACACCTTGGCACCCTATAACTCGACAAAAATATATCCACCAAAAGAAAAAATTTTTGACACCTCTCACATCTACTAGAATTATAGTTGTGGCAAGTATGAATTTCTTACGGCTAAAATCAATTTTGTCTTGTTCACTCGACGAAAAATGCCCGCGAATTTCAATCAGTTGGTCTCATTTCGCTGCATCAATAACATCAAATTGTATCGTCATCATCAACAGCACTGAACTATCTCGGCAATAGTGATGATGGGTCTAGCAACAAATACGAATACAAGCAGAACAGCAAAAACAATAACAAGTGAGTACAGCAACAAATACCGATGAAACCATAAAGGAATGAATGAAAACAATTTGTTGTCACCAAACAAAACTTTATTTCTCACATGTTGTTTATACACTTCACAACGAACGACGAGGAGCAACTCAACGGCAGCCAGTCAGTCAACCAACAACAATTTAGTGTTCCATACATCAGCATATAGTCGCATGAATGTGTGTGTGTGTGTGGGGAAGTATGGAAAAGCTGTGCCTGTGCAATCGTTCGTTTACATGTTTACAGCACACGCCAATGCCAGCAACGCGGGCAACATTTCATACGCCATAAATGTGCGAATAATAAAACAGAAAATAAAACGCATTTGCTGTTGTTTCCTTCATGCCACACAATGCAATCGTTTGTTTGTGTTGTTGCTGTTCGTGCCACTGGCCAACGTTTTATTCAGTTTCCCTGCATTGTTTTTGTTGTTTTCCTTGTTTTTTCTTTCTTTTTGCTTCACTTTGCAGCACAATTACCAGAGTTGTTGTTCTACGCGTTCGTGCTGATTTTTTTTGTACTTTTTTCTTTCGTTGTTGTTGTTGTCATTTTTCTACTGCATTTGTTGTTATTGACGCTGCGTTTTTTATCTGTTATTTTTATTTTTCTTTTTATTTGCTTTTTTTTGTTTTGGTTTTTTCTTTGTCGTTGACAAGTATGAATTACATCTACACTACAGATTAATTGCTGCTAATTAAACGAATTTTTTAGCCAAACAATATCGCAGCAAAAGAAATGAAACAACAGAATTTGCAAGAAAAAAGAAAACAAAACAAAACAGATAGAATTCATAGCAAAACGTTTATTATTTCTTGTTTATTTTTCTTCTTCTTTTACATCATCTTGTGTGCGTTGTTGCTGCATTTGGCTGCTGGTGAATGGGAATGGGAATGACTGGCAATTGTCACCCCGGACTTGGCTCTTTCTATTGCAGTTGTTGGAATGCCTTAATAAGACAATTTTCATTAGACAAATATTTTATTTTTTGTAATTACCAACAAACATGTGTTTGTGTCAATGTATGCATTTATTTGTGTCGCAAGCAACAATTTATGTGCATTTGCTGCACACTTTTTTCTTGCTTCAATTATATGGAAAACTTGCAAACATGTTAATTAACTAGAGTTTGAGTTATTCGAGCCAGGAAATTTCTATTTATTTTCACTGATATTTTTTCGAATACATATTTAATTGTATTTAAAAAAAATTTTATCACATGAGGAAATGCGTTGAGGATTCGGTCGAACCCAGGAAAATTCTCATCGACAACAACCACTAGACAATTAGGGTGGGAGTTACGGTTTTATTTGTTGTTATTGTTGTTTCAGTTTCTGCAGATCAGGGAAAACAACTTTGAAGATTGTTTGATAAAAAGAATGGAAGCGACTAGAAAGTGTTTGTACAGCAACAACTTGACACTGAGGCGGAAAAGTTCGTTTGTGTGTTATTTAGAGTAGATCCTGGATATAACGAATCTTAATGAGTTGGGCATAGAAACCAACTGATTCACAACTGCGTCATTAGCAGTTTCATTAAAAATATTTAAGAACAACAGTTTTATAAAAGTGAAAAGAAAGTTATTCATGGTTGTTTGATTTTCAAAGATTGACGAGAAGAGGTGAATGACGAAAATGGTGTTGAACACCCCACCACTTCAGCAACGGATTCAAGCATTTAAAAGGGAAGATTTTTCTACAGCATCATCGAATCCACTGTTAGAAAAGTTGCTGAGGAGGTTGGCATATCAGTTGGCTTATGCCAAGCTTTTCTAAAATTTTGGCTCTGAAACTCAGTGTTGCCATGTTTTTCGAAAATTTAGGCTATGAAACACAGTGTTGCCAACTTTAAAGCCTTAAAAAGCACTAAAATCATGAAAAAGCGGGCAATATTATTATAAAAAAAAGACTGGGTTCAAAATGTTTAACTTTTAAATAAAAATAATTACTTAATCAGGTTGATTTATAATTAATAGGTTAGTGTTCGCAAGATATGATACATAACTTAAGGGTTAATGGATGAATCAACATCAATTTAATTTTCAATTCACACAACACAGTTGTATAGTGCTGTTTTCGAACGCCGCTGCACTTTCTCATCGTTGGAAATTGTCTATCTAAAAGATAAAAAACTTATAATTTTCTTTTTACTTGGCTATTGTTTAAACTTACCGGTAGAAAAAATTAAATTAAAAAAAAACTTTTGCTTTTGGTTTCGCACCATTTTGAAAAAATTCCCATCTCATTAGATCTCGTCGTTCTGAGGTACTAGAAAGTTTCTCTAACTACTTCTGAAAGCCTGTTAATATGTTTGTAGAGATATGTGGTCTGTATATTTTCGTAAAAAATTTGAAAGAACACATTCCGATTGATTCCACAAACTAATCAACTCCTTATGGCATTAAACACAATAAAGACAGCAGGCTACACGAACACCGACTACAAAAGCTGTTGGCTACAATCGTCGCCTCGTAGTCAGCTACTTAATTATTTTTAGAATGACACCACCAAATCAATAACCATGTGTTGTTGTTTGTAGTAGAATTCTCTTCAAACGCCAGTGTAGCCGCTGTCATATATTTAACACTCTCAAATTGTGTTATTCCAATAAAATAAATATAAAAGTCCAGATGATATGACAAGAAATCATTTCATTAGCTTGGAAATGTAGTTTGTTTCTTTTTGGATAATAAAACAGCGTATTTTCAAGTTTATAATAATTGAATTTAATTATATTATACTGGCAACTTTGCATCTACTCATTGTCGCTCACCAAAATAGAAATTTGTTTAATTTGACTACAACCACAAAAACAGCAGGGACAACAACCCGTAGTCCTGTTGCCTGTAGTATTAAAAATAATCATTCCTATATATGCACATGTATTCTAGTTCTGACAAGTTGTAGTCTGTAGTCTGCTGTCGTTATTGTGTTTAATGCTTATATTAAAAAAACACGTGAATCGCTTGAAATAGATCAAGTCATTTGTGAGATATCGTGACCGAATAAAATTAAAAAAAAGTGATTTAAAAAACCAAAATCCGTAATTATTTATCTGATCAGTTAAAGTTTTCGATTCTTTTATAGAACTCGAAAACTACATCACGCACCATATAAAACGTAGAAATCGATTGCACTATCAAAAATTGTAGCAGTTTAAAAATTAAAAGAAAATAGTATTTTAGCTCGAAGAAATCAACTGTTTAGAACAGCTTAACAACCAGTTTGATATGCTGCTAAAATTTTATTGAGCATGGCAACACTGTTGTCTTCATCGAATAAATTAAAAGTAATATTATTTTTTAAATTAAAATTTCAACCAAAAGTTAATTTTAAAATCAAGAAAAACTTATATAACGGGTACTGAACAAATTTTTCGAGTGCGTCAACTCTGGTGGCTTCAAATGTCATATAAAAAATATATATACGATTTTTAATTCTATATATAATTTTTTTTATATACTTGCCACTGATTCCCATGAGAAGTTCCAAGAAAATAGTGGGCAAAAATAATATGATCCATGATCATCCCTCCAATGCTATATTTTTATGCACCACTGTAGTCATGTTGTCCTCTGCACAAAGTTAATCTAATAAATGACAATTTTAAACTAAATAAAACAACAATAATAACTGCGACTTTAGCAAGAAAAAAGTCTAATTAATTTGCAAAAATTCATAATAAAAAAATTTATAAAAATATTTACGCAAAAGCACAACAAGGAAGCCTTAACGAGCTGCAACATCTTTCATGTTGTCTGTTTTAAACGAACCACTCACTTTTCCATGTGGCAGAATGCTGGAAGTACTTTTTTGTTTGTTGATTCCATGGAACCCATTCGTAACTGCGGCAGTTCACTCGTATTTACATAAATACAGAAGAAGGAAAATTCATTTGATGCACGAGTGTGTGGCAGAGAGTTGCAGTGCAGCCAGGCAGCCAGCAACCAGCCAACCAGGCATTGGCAAAGTTGCTACTGCCACCCGGTTTATTTATTTATTTATTTGCTGTTGTCGCTGTGAATGGTTTTTCGGTTGGAAATTGTGGATTCGTTTTGTTTCTGTTTTTTGTTGTTGTTGTATTTTGAACGGAAGGATTTAACACCGACAAAATAGTTGACACTAAATCTTTTTGTTATTGCTAATTGCAGCAGAAGGAAATTGTTGCCGTTGTTGTTGTTGCTACTGTTGCTGCTGCTGTTTTTATTGTTATTGTTGCCTTGCAACGCACTTCAGTGTTCGTTCTTTCATACACAAACTCGCTATTTTCGAATTACATCACAAAAGACTTGTAATTCAAATGTAATACTCTTCACTGTTTTTGTTCTTGTTGTTCTCGTTGTTGTTGTTGCTGTTGCTTGCTTTGTTTTAATATTTTGACTTCTTTGTTTGTTGAAGGTATTTGAGGTTTCAACTTTTAGTGTGGCACATTCCCTTTGTCGCACATTAATTAAAAGTGTTGAATTTTAAACGTGAAATGCGCGTAGACAGAAGGTTTTTGTGTGTGCAGGCAGTTGTTGTTTGGAGTTGTAGGAGCGGGAGCGTGCAGAAATTAATAACAGATTTTGTGTTTAAGAATTGAATATTTTTGAAAGGCAATTAGTTTTTAAAAGATTCTTAATTGAATAATTAGTGGGTGGTAGTAGGGAAATTATTATCTTGTTGTCAGATGATGTTGTTCTTTGAAAATTTTAACTGAAGAATTTTTTAAATAACTCTGTGATGACTGCGTAAACTTTGAAAATATTCCTCTGACAAGCAAACAAGTGCTTCTTCTCTATTCGTTTGTGGCAACAACAAATGTTTAATGTAATCCGTTTGAGATATTGTTTCACTGAATGTTTTAGTGCAGCCACTTAATTAATTGACTCGTAACAAATAAAGCAGCTGTTGGAAAAGAATTATTTATCACAAGAACTTTTAATAAAAACTAAATTGATTAAATGGGAAATTGACGCATTGCAGTCGTTATGAGAGTCTCCCAAGTGGCAACATGTTGCAAAAACCCATACGCTATGACTTCTTTTTTTTTTTTTGTCTTTGACTACCACTTAGGTGAGTACGGAGGGGATAGTGTTCAGAGGACAGATGAAGACAGATTATTTCAAAATATTTTGGAATGTATAACAGAAGCTGAACTAAAAGCTGTCGTTTTCGGTCGTCAGGGGAGAACAATACTCGACATTCTTGAAATTATTTCGGGCTTCAAGAACGTCACGAATGACTGAAATACGTCTTAAGGGCTGGACAGTCTATTCAGCATGTTTCCATTTTGTCTTACAATCCTTTTAGTGTCCATTGTGGTGTGATCAACTGAGACAAATGTCCGTCTGATAATAATATTGGCTTGTTACTGGTCTATTAAATGAGTTTTCCAGCTCTTTACTTCTCCATCCGATTATAATAAAAGCCAGAATAACAAGAGTTTAAACGGAAAGATCTTCCCATACCCGGAGATCTAATCACGCAGCTGAAGACGAGTGTACCACTCTTCCGCGAAACCTGCAGTTCATAAACGGGCTGTTTTCGAAATAATTAAAAATTAATATTTAAAACACAATTATGACGTCAAAAAAAGGCTCGACTGCAACAAAATTAGACTTGCCTAATTGGAAATCAGCTGTTTTGTTGTACTGGAATGCCACTATAATTAAGTTATATGCTACCAGATATTGGAGTTCAATAATTTACATGGAAGAAATAAATAGAGTTTTAGAATTACAGTCGGTACTAAATATTGAACTTGAATAGTTCCATATCTTCCTTAAAGAAAAAAACGGGGAAAATTTTTTAAATATTCCCAAAGTTATGTCATATTCAAAATTTCACAATATCGCCGAATTTACAAACTTTTTTCATTAAATTTTTTTAATATCTAGAAAATCATCTCGTATACAAAAATTATTCTTCTGTTATTTGAAAGAGAATATTTGGGACTACAAAATATACAAAAAAAAAATATTTTTTAAATGTAGTAACTGCGAAGTTATGAAGTTTTGAAAAATCTATTTAATCAAAAAACGTATAAGAATCTCTTGGGACTTTTTTTAATATTAGAAATTCTTAACTTTTTCTTTCACGACTTTTAATACAGTAAAATATGAGGGGGCCATAAATATTTCATGAAAACTTTAAAAATATTTTTTCAATAGCAAAATGAAGAAATGGTGTGTTTTATAGAGTGCTACAACTTTGAGTTGGCATCACTGCTTTATTTGACCACCCATTCAACAGCTGATAGTTGCTTTTTGTTTAGTTTGCTTTGACATTTCATTATGGATCGACTTACACCAGAGCAACGCGTGCAAATCGTGGAAATTTTTAGTCAAAATAATGGTTCTGTTCGTCAAACTTATCGTGCACTTCGTCCTTTCAAAATTTTATTTTCCGATGAAGCCCATTTTTTGGATGAACATCCACAGAAAATTATTGTTTGGAGCGCTTTATAGGCTGGCGAAGACATTGGCCCATAAGTCTTCAATAACGATGATGGTCAGAATGTTACTGTTTGTGAAAATTGGTGTTCCAGATTGCGCCTTGTACGCGCCAGGCGTCGCGTCCGCATGGCCGAAATCATATTTAAACATTAATGTCATGAGGTTTTCTATCCAATAAAGACCGTTTCATTGATATCAAAAACATATTACTGTGTTTAATTATAATTTAAACTTGTATCAATCTATAAAAAACACCCTTTATTAATTTGTTAGAAATATGTTTATTGTAAATCTAAGAAAAAAGGAGTTTTTAGTTTTCACAAAAATCTTTAAAAGATAAAATGTTTACCGTAAGAAAAAAGAAATAAAAAAGATATTCAATCCACTGAATCCTTGTCCAGACTAACAGTTTTTGTTCTTTGCGGGGATACAGTGACTAACAGTGTTATTCATAAACAATTATTAAAGTTAAAGATGCTTGTGCAGTAAAAAAAGCCTTTAAAACATACTTCAACTTTAACAATCTTTTGTGAATAGGAACGTTGGTTTATTATCTTAATTCTTAAACGTATTTTGTTTATATTTAATTCAGACTGTTGAGCAAAAGTTCGCGAATTGTGAAACATGTAAGAAGTTTTACTGCTTGTCGAAGTATTTCGAAAAATCTTTTCCTTGACACAATTTCATTCAAATCTAAAGAAAACTATATTTAATAATAGTATTTAACTCAACAACAGTTTCCTCCATGATCATGAATAGATATAAATTTATTTGAAATCTATTTAAAAATAAATTTTGTATAACAAATTCTGAATCAAATACATTTCAAACTCATTTTAAAATTTCTAAACATAAAATTACCAACATTAGAATTGAAGACTTAAAATTAATATGAAAACTACTGACCCATTTGCTTCCAATTCTCTAAGCGGATTAACTTCTTTGAAACTTCATCAATTAAATTTTATAATTTTCCATCAATAACCAGCTTTTTCGCACACGCCTCAATGACTCGTAATCTTTCAATTACAGAAATCCACTGGCTCCTGACTCATCGCAAGCAAACAAACAAACACACAAACGCCAAAGCTTAATTAAGCACTCAACAAACAGCAGCAACAGCAATTAAAAATTGCCGTTGAAGTGTTGAAAGAACCTTGAGGCAAAAAAAAAGAAAACAAAAAACGTTTCGTTTTATTCCAAATTGAAACTGTTGTCAATTAACATCAACATGTGCCATGGAGGCTTGTTTGGGTTTAGGCCGAAATCAACGCAATCTAAGCAAGCATCAACAAAAAGACTTGAAGCTGCAACAACAACAGCAGCAACAGCATACACAATTGCAGCAACAAAAGCAAGCAACGCAACAGTCAATTGTTACCAATCAAAATTATTACACAACGCAGCAGCAACCACAAAATCAACGTCATTTAATAGCACGTGGACAAACCACAAATGTTGTGGCGGCAGCTCTCAAACAGCAGCAGTTGCAGCTGAAGCAACACCAACAACAACAACAGCAACAGAAACAGCATCTAATACAGCAATTGACACACAGCGAGGACACCAACAGTCATTTGCTAAGACATCAAGAGCAGATTTTGCAAAATCAAAATGTGGTCCACAATACAACAACAACAACATGTACGGCAACACCTAAATATAGAAACACTGGAGCCGCGTCAGCATCAAACATGCAACAGTCATCGTCCTCATCAAATGAAAGTGCAGGCAGTGGCAATGGAGGGGCAGGTATTGGCGGCAGCCAGCCACCGACTGCCCTGCCGTACCAGAAAAATACGGTAACGGTGGAAGTAACCACCACTCTGCCCTCCACCATAAGTCCCACAAATACCGCCTCCATTAATGCTAATTCGAATGTCAAAAGCTTTCGCAAGATTAACAGACATCAGCAGCAACAACAACAGCAACAGATTCACCAACAGCAGCAGCACCTGCAACATCAACAATATCAGCATCAGCACCAGCAACAGCACCAGCATCACCAGCAACACCTTCAGCAACAAATGGAAGCTGATTTAGATGCCATCGAGGTCTGTGCAGACCAAGAGCCTGTTGTCTCCCTCAAAGGTGGAGGCTTGCTGAGGCAAACTAAAACACTGGGACGCTTAAGTCACCAACATCAACACCAACACCATCACAGCATCGAAGATCACCACAATCAATGGTCCAACATGTCACAGACCACATCACTGCAACTGTTGCAGTTGCAGCAGCAACAACAACACGACTACTCATATGCCTACTATGAACCGGGCGCAGCCATGAGACACACAAATATCCCTCATACCGAATTAATAGCAGGCGAAGAAGACTTAACACCGGCTCCACCCAACTCCATGAGAGCTCTGCTCTCCAAAGGTAAAAAGAACAAACTCCTCGTCTCCCCTGCCACGCGCCAATCTTACCAAACCAGACTGACCCAACAACAAGGTCATGCAGCCGCAAACACATCGGCCCATCAACCAACAACAAATTGCAGCAACATTTCTACGCCCGAAAACTTTTACGAAGAAATATCAGCCTCCTCCACTTCATCATCTTCAAATTCTATGACCAGCCATCACCAGCTCAGAGCTACTTCGCATTCCGCCGGCTCTCTGACACAAACGCTGGTCGAAGAAGAACTGAGAAGAGTACAAAATAGACACCATAAGATATTAGGCGAACTCAACTTGTCCGTCGAGGCCATGCTAATGCCAGACAGTCCACCCAACAGTAGTCCCACAGCCAAAGAACCTGCAGTGCCCTCGGTGAGTGTCACGCCTGCCTCGGGCCAACCTCTGCGACTGACATCTTCTTCGGCCGACAATATATGTGATACGGCTCTTTCAGGAGGACCAGCGGATGAGTTCATCTCTCCCATACCCAATTCGGCAACGGTAAGTGCTGGTCTTTTGCAATCCTCTTGTCTAGCGGCTGATTTAGATAGTGGTTTTAGTGGTTCCAGTGGTGCTAGTTACATTGGCTCCTTGCGTCTGCACAAAACAAACGCCCTCATGAGTTCCCGTTCCACCAGCTCGTCCACAACAACAGCAACGACCACAGCAGCGGCCGCTACAGCCTTTAAGACTCAACAACAAAGTGCCTTTGCTTATGCCACACAAAGTTGCCGTTCATTCCAAAGAGCCAACTCGGCGGGAACAGCAGCTTCTGCTTGCAATACTAATGCCATTCCAGCTTCATCATCATCTTCAGCATCGGCATCATCATCTTCGTGCACCATCAAACACTTACCTCAAATACATCAGAACACAAAACATAATACGCCATTACAACAACAGCAACAACAACAACTAGTACTACAGCAACAACAGCAACAACAACAACAAATACTACAGCAACAACAACAACAGCAGCAGCACAGTCATTTGCATCATCATCATCATCACCACCATCACCATCATAATGCTGCTGGCGGCCATACCAGCTGCTCTCCTTCGTCATCGCTGGCCGCCGCCAATCAAGACGACGCACAAAATTCATCCGGCTTTTTTACACGAGCCTCTTGTGGTCGTCGCATTTTGAATTGTGCCAAAATAAGAGCCGCCGAAGATCCCGGCCCCATGGTGGTGAATGCACAACCCACCGAGTCAAAGGCGCGTAGTTTTTGGAATCGCAAAGGCTGGCGGAAATTGCCCGGCTTCTCAACATCCACATCCAGCATAAACGATACGGGTTTATCAACAGGTAAGTGCTCTTGCAACATCTTTACCCCAGTCTCTTTACCTCAGTCTCTTGGCCACATTCCTTTCTCATTGTTGTTATTGTTGTTATTGTTATCATTATGGCCATTATTTGGAGTTTTTAATTTTGGCAATAAATATTTTTATGACAGTTTTGTGTGATACACAGGCCTGGTTTTTATTGTTTCCATAAATCACTGCAACAGTTTTAATCCCATTAACCTAATTATTGTCTGTGTTCGTATGCGTGTGTGTGTGTGTGTGTTTGTGTAGCATAAATTATGGCCTTTTAGCCAAGACAAAGAACAGTCTGTATCGGGCACATGTGAACGGTTTGGCTTTTTTTATATGGAAACCAGTTAATTATTTGCAAAAAACCTTTTTAATATAAAAAGAAATAAAAATTTAGGGTTTTTGTTTGTGCTTCTTTTTTATTTTGATAAGGAGGAAAGTAAAATTCTTTTCATAAATGATTAACTGCCAGTCCCACCATTTCGTATGCTATTCTGCCACACATGCGACATTAAAAAAAAAAGAAATCAATTTCTATATTTTAAGTTTCAGTTAATTTAATACTCAATTTAACTTAATTCTTTTTTAATACTGCACGGAAAGAATTTAGTAGAATCAGCTGTCGTGTAACTACAGGATATTGAATTCAATTCATTTTGTAACGGCTTTCATTTAGTCCATATTCAATATTTGTTTGAAATTAATATAATTAAATTTGTTTTTAGAAAAATCAAGTTCGTCTGTTTCTCTAAACTACAAGTTAAAAATTTACAAAGAAAATTATCTATAAAACAACAACCCTTTTATAAAATGTATTGTTGTTTTGTGCGCATATATCTTGTATAGCGTGTTTTTTATAGAGTGATACAACTTTGAGTTGGCATCACTGCTTTATTTGACCACCTATTTAACAGCTGATAGTTGCTTTTTGATAACTTTGCTTTGACATTTCATTATGGATCGACTTACACCAGAGCAACGAGTGCAAATTGTGGAAATTTTTAATCAAAATAATGGTTCTGTTCGTCAAACTTATCGTGCACTTCGTCCATTCAAAATTTTATTTTCCCATGAAGCCCATTTGGGAAGATTTGGAGCTCGTACTTTTGAGGAACAGGGACCAAGTGAAAAAATAATCCACAATCGCATGTTGTCACCCTCAAATCAAGTGTTGTAGCGTTTTCTTTCGTGAAAAACATGTAACATTTTTTCTTTTCTTTTCTAAAAACTTGAATTTTGTTTGAAGTTTTAAAATTTATAATATAACTTTTCTTAACGGATGGTAAATTACATTCTTTTTGTTCAATTGACATAGTTTTGCCATTTTTTGTTAAAAAGTGTAAGAAATGTAGCATTTTTTAGAAAAGAACGTCATGTAAGTCTCTCTGTAGAGAGGCAACCTTTCCATTATTAAAATATATCTCTCAAATATTCTTCCATTTATTCTTCCATTTATGATATTCACTTCTACTCGTATTTTTATTCTCTTGCAGGTATGTGAACCATTCGGCTTTCCTTGCTATTGTTCAACTAAGATTTTTGGTAAATATTTATTGCACTTTTAAAATTATTTATATAAAAACGAAATATTTCCTAGTAGTAGTTGCTTTTACAAATCCAGTGTAGCTTAAGAAAATGCTTTAACATGATTGAAAACTGTGCGATGGCAAACGAACAATTCATTCAGGGCTTTAGCGCAATAATAGTCATTGGCAACATACGCATCGCTCATATTAATTGTGAAAGTATACAGCAAAAAAGCTGCTTTAAGGATACCAACTTCTACAATTATTATATTTTAAGTTGTCGTTGTGTCCAGGTGTGGATATAGGCGGAGGGGAAAAGAGACATTCCACCGCTCCTTAGAAAACGAATAAAATTACTGAATTACATAAATCTTAATTAGCGTTGTGACACTGTTTTGTTTTATATAAAATCTTATAAATTACCTCCATCTCTAAACGGTAAATTATGGACCCGCACCTGGTAGTGGCTGATATGTTGCAGTGATGGTGGGTCAAGAGTTCGATCCTCGTCGAAAACACTGAGCGTTTTTAGCAGACTAGCAAATCTCTTGGCGGGTGTGGTCCGTTAAAAAAGATTTAAAAGCTGCATGAACTTTTAAATTTCCATCGCAGTAATTTAAAATGCGACCCTGCTGCCGTCAACCACCATCTTGAGTTCCTTCTAATAGGCTTTTACGAAATTTGAATGCTGATAGCGGCCATCTTGTTGTTGCTACTGTCATTTCTGTCAGTAGTTGTCATTCATTCAGTCTGTTTTGCTACATGAACGGATGCAGCATTCAACAACACGTGCAACAAATAATACAAATAAAATTGTTCTGATCGGGCAACGCAGCGCTTTTATTTTACTTTCGCTATAATTGTCTTGCCGAAAGGACAAAGAGGTTGGATAAATTTTTAGTCTACCTGTTTATTAAACATTGGCGAACTGCAATATCTGTCGAAAAACTCGCCGCTCTCCATAAGAATGTGCTGGCGGATCCGAAGTAGTCACTCACAAGAATTCGACTTTTCGCAGGCCACAAATTGGCGAACTTTCGGTAAGCGACGTGTATTCCTTAAATGGGCTCTACAGCGGTTAATATGTGACCCGAAAATTTCGATATGAAGTCATGTTCAAAGATGGGGCCAATTTCGGGAGGAAGGGGTACGTGAGCAAATAAAATTCGGGACGTGAAATCCAATAGCGTTCATTATATCGCGAAAGAATAATTGGCGGGCGGAGTCATCCGCCATATGTCTTTGAAAATGTCGCTTGCCAGGCCTACCAACTTCTATAGGTGCGAAATTAATTATTAGAACACAAGAGGTTTAATCGGGAAAGAGCTGTGTACCTTATAACTCATGGCGCATTCGATATTCTTCTGCATGAGCGCTTTGAGGGCATGGTCATCTCACGTGTAGCTGATGTGAACTGGCCACCGACATCGTGCGATTTGAGTTCGTTAGACTTTTTCTTGTGGGATGTTCACAAGCTACAGCGTTTCTCAGAGGCAGTATAACCCATTTCATGTCACTCCAATTCAGCCTGATTAATGTGGCAGAGTCGTAGAAAATACGTTTCAGAGGTGCTTCACTCAAAGAACATGTCACGAACATTTCATGGATGAATCAAGAGAAAGATGAAGAATTAAATATTTCGCAAACTTAATTTTTTTAAATCTAAAAAGAGGAAGCACTTAATGAAATACCCTTTAGTAATAGTCGATAGAAAATCTTTGGAAAAACTGCGTCAGCATCCATAAGTTGGGCTACAAACTGCTGCTACCTCATCCAGCATAATCTGCAGTTTTTAATCCCATCGACTTTTTTCTTACTTATTTTAAACTTGAAGAAATTGCTGGATGGTAGGGGATTCGGGTCGAATGAAAAGGTCATAAGCCGATTATTTTCAATTCATCAAAATAAAAATTATTTTCAAGGAATAAACAAATTGGAAAGACGGTGCATTAAATGTACTGATGCAACATCAGATTCAACCAGCAAGAGAAAAAAAAATATATAATAAACTTGAATAACAGAATTTTCACGCAGCCCTCGTATAGTAGATTTTTATTTCGACGAGCTTTGGCATTTAAGGTTCACTTTCTAACTTTATCTCTTCATCACGATTTAAAAAAAGATCCTTTTTCAAATTCCTCTATTTAGTGCGAGTGAATTCGAAATAAATTTCAAATTCAATTTAATTCGGCTGATATCAAATAAATACAATTTAAAGCAATTAGACGTATTTACGTTTTAAGCCGAATTGCCGGCCATTAATGCTAAATAAATATTGTATTTATTTTTTATTTTTTTCCGAAAATACTCGTAGTAATTCCACTACTTTTGGCGGCGGCAGCGCAGTGAGTGGCAAATTAAATTTTCATAGAATCGGTTGATCTAACAAACAAATATTTTATTGCGTTTGTTTGTGTTTTTATGCAGAAAACAGTTTCGTAATCAAATTCCCCAAATTTATTCGACAAGAAAAAAAACCAGCGGAATTAAAACAAAATATTTACAAACTAAAGCCAACAAAAAGGGAAAAATAACAAAATAAAATAGAATAAAATAAAATAAAATAAAATAAAAAAGTAAAACACAAAAAGTCCACAATCGTCCTCAAACAATAAAAATAGAATTCACACCCTGTTTGGCGAAATCCCCACGATTGTGTGAAGGCAAAAAACAAAACAAAAAATGAAATAAAACTCAATTAAATTTAATATAAAATTCTAAATAACTTTTTGAAAGTTGCTTGTTTGTTTTTGTTGTTGTAAATTGTTTTTATTTGGTTACAAAAGGGATTAAAAATCAACGAGAAGGAACCAACAGTCAGCCGGCTTAGCAGCAAATATATTCAGCCGTGCGTACTACAATTTATGCATATTTTGGCCAACTTGTAATCCAGCTCATGTTGCGGGTCAAACAAACCGAGTAATCGATTAGGCGACAGGAGATATTGAACAAATTTTGAACTATAAAGAGATTATAAATCATAATTAATAGACTGAAAATGTGTGCATTTAAAGGAACTCGTTTAATTAATCGATTATAATGGCATAATTAATCGATTATATCGAATATAAAATAAACAGAAGAAAGTGTCGAGAAGAAAAATGTAATTTTAATATTTTGCGAAAAAAAATGTGGAATTTACTAAAAGAACGTACACACTTGGCAAATATTAGCGGAAAAAAGCGTGACCACTAAATTATAATAGAAAATATTTTAATTCAAATAAGTGTTTTTTAAGTAAAAGAATTCAATTCAAAATCCAATTTTGTTGAATTAATAGGTTTTCCATTAGGATTTAGTGGTCACGCTTTTTTTTTTTTTTTGTAAATAAAGCCCAAACCACTGCGAATAATATAGTCTCTCGTGCGACTTATTGACCGATTTATTTTGATGAGTTCGTTTTCATTCAACTTCCATTTGAACACTTAAAAGTTCTTATATATTCTTATTTAGAAAGATAATAATGTATTTTAAAAAGTACTTTTTTCAACAAGTTTTTTTTAAAAAGTATTTTTCAAAAGGTACGTTTTAAAAGAAGTGCTTTTTGAAAAAGTACTTTTTGAAAAGGTATTTTTTGAAAAAGTACTTTAAAAAAATACTTTTTGAAAAATTACTTTAAAAACACACATTTTAGATAAATACGTTTCCTCAAAATTAGCTTTTGAAAAGATACTATTTAATAGAAGAACCTTTTTGATTAAAGTACCTTTACAAAAAAGTACATATTCTGTAAATTATTATATTACAAAGAAACTTTTTTTCTTGTAGTACTTTCCCCAAAAAATATGTTTTAAAAAAGTACTGTTCTCGAAAAGCGAAAACATTTTCTCAAAAGTACATTTTTACATGAGTCCTTATATCATAGAGTACCATTCTGAAAAAGTACTTTTTTCTAAAAATATTTGTTGCAAAATTTTTCATATACTAAAAATTGAATTTCTAAAAATTATATAAGCAAAAATTAAATTTTTCACAAAAGTACCATTTTCAAAAATACTATTTTCCAAAAGGCCCCTATCCAAAAATTGCTCTGGCTTCTTTAAAGCTGTCGAATAAATCTTTCGCCTCTTGCTAAATATTTCAGTGCAGAGGAGCGTACTTAATAAGAAGTACTTTATAAGAAGTATTTATTGAAAAGTACTAAATTCATAGTAGCAGCTTAATGCAGTTAATAAAATTCCAATTTTAAATCTATCAATTATTTTAAATATCTTAAATATGAAATTTTTACCACCTTTTCCTCGTATTGAAAGGGGAGAACCCTTCGAAAAAAAATAGTACTTTTCATTACATCAGCTTCCACTGAGCGGTAGGAAGACAGACTTATTTTTACATTGCATTGTGCAGTCTATCATTGACAAGAAGAGTGCCAAAATCGGGTACGATTGTACCTCCTAATAATTGCGAATTTTTAGAAGGTACTAAAACATTTTTCATAAATATATTTTTAGAAAAATAAAACGCGCTGTATATACCTTATCTTTATCATGGGCAAAAAACGTACCAAAACCGGGTACTATTGCATCCCTTATAGTTTTCAAAAAGTGCAAAGACATTTTTTTCAATTTTTTTTCTGAAGAATATATCGCGCTATTGAATAATTCTTTACGTTGACTAAAAACAAAAAAGTACCTAAAATGGGTACTATTGTACCCCTTATGATCGAAAAGTGCATAAACTTATTTTAGACATTTTTTTCAGAAGAATATCACGCGCTGTTTAATAAAATTTTGTGGCTTCCATTACTTTGAAAAATTTATGGAGTGCAAAAAAGGTACCAAAATTCATTTTAATCCCTTTTTTTTATTAATTTAAAAGTACATAAAGCAAAAAGGTACCAAACATGCTTTATATTATTTTTGAGCAGCACTTGTATGCTTTAAAATTTTTAGTTTATTTAATATAGTTTTCAAGATATAAAAATATGGATTTTACTCTATTTTTGTCCCTTTTTACCCCCCTTCCCATTTGAATTTCCAAAATGCCCTTAATCGGTAGATGTAAATGTTGGTAACTACTTATCAAATAATAGCTCTTCAGCTATACTCGTTTGGGTTGGTCGATGATAGGTCGATTAGTTGATGGAGTTAGTCTGTTACATATCAGATAACATGTGTCTTTATAATTCTCGTATTCTTGTTTCATTCTTGATATGAGTAAATAAGTTTTTTTTTTGCTACATTAAGTTTAATTATCGTTAATAATTTACTGTTCGTAAAACCTGACAAATAACTGAAGGATTAAAGGACGAATCAACACTAATTTAATGGTCCTTCTCTCCTTGGAATGTTGGCTTATAACCGATTCGTTTTGAATGAAATATTAAAAACTAATAAAAATCACATCGAATAAAGTTTTACATAAACACATCAACTGTTTTGTGTTTCTAAACCACTTAATTTTGCTAATCAAGCACAAACTGCTAAACCTTTTTGAAATTTTGAATAGTTCCATGCGAGTATTCTCCCACTTGACTCGCTCCGCTCCGAACATTAAAAATCCGTTGGCCACTAATTAATTTAGCAATCAATTCGAGTAATTGATTGCACTACACATCACGCAAACTTTTTTCCCCAAACAGCTTAAAGCCTTTTTTTCGTTCTGCTTCAAAAAAAAAAAAGTTTTTTCATTCGGGAGTTTCTGAATAATTGCCTCAGCATAATACTGAAATTATTGTGTGTGTGTGTGGCAGGAACGTGTTTCGCAATGAAATAAAACCTCTAATTAAAAGTTGTTCTACAAACTCCTGCACACGAGCATTTTTAAATTTCTCTAAATTAAGTTCGAACCGGAGATAAATAAAATTCAAATATTAATTTTATTACAACTGCATTATGTTTGCTGGCCACATATTGTGGCTGCCACATAGTACACACATACTCTATCTCA